>CAUJNA010000586.1:37500-47500 GCA_963377175.1 Effrenium voratum | reverse complement strand
CACACACACACACACACACACACAAACACACACAACACACAAACACACACACACACACAAACACACACAACACACACACACACACAAACACACACACACACACACACACACAAACACACACACACACACACACACACACACACACACACACACACACACACACACACACACACACACACACACACACACACACACACACACACACACACACACACACACACACACACACACACACACACACACACACACACACACACACACACACACACACACACACACACACACACACACACACACACACACACACACACACACACACACACACACGCACGCACGCACGCACGCACGCACGCACGCACGCACGCACGCACGCACGCACGCACGCACGCACGCACGCACGCACGCACGCACGCACGCACGCACGCACGCACGCACGCACGCACGCACGCACGCACGCACGCACGCACGCGCGCACACGCGCACACGCGCACACGCGCACACGCGCACACGCACACACGCACACACGCACACACGCACAGACGCACAGACGCACAGACGCACACACGCACACACAACAACACACAAACACACAAACACACAAACACACAAACACACAAACACACCAACACACCAACACACCAACACACAAACACACACACACACACACAAACACACAAACACACAAACACACAAACACACACACACACACACTCACACACACACACACACACTCACACACACACACACACTAGCGCATAAACGCAGAATCGTACGAGCGCACACACAATGTTGCACATGTACGGGGGATGATCATTCCTGCTAATAACAACATCGAAATCGCATCAACGACAGAAAGGCTGCCAGCCCACCGACGAACATCGAAGTTCACAGCCCACTCAGATGATACAGTATGCTTCCAAAGAAAGGGTTCATTGTGCAAGCTGCAGCATGCTTGCCATAGCACGCAACGCTGACACGCAATGATTAAGCGGTCAGAAAACCGGTCGCTCGGGCGATCACTCCGGTCGAGATTGTCCGGAAGGCAATTGCGATGTGGCCCTTTGGCATGGACGTGGCGGTGAGGCTTGCGGACCTCTTCTGGGAAATGCTGACCCCGAATTCATAAACCCCTGTTTGTTAATATGGGGATGTTCCCCTCCAACAGTGAATCGCCCATTTTGCGCCCTGGCACGGACTTGGCGGTGATTCTTGCGGACCTCTGCTTGGTACTGGTCCGCCGCATGCTTTCACTCGCGCGCTGTTGTGCAGACCACCATATCTAACAAGTCAACAGCTGGGCGGGCAGTTTCATTCTCGGGTACGGAGCCAAAAAGAGTGACACGTGCGACAAAACTTCGACAACACAAGTGGCAAAGTTTGCGACAACACAAGCAACCCTCCGACCTGTTGGAACCTATTGTTTGCGTATAAGGTCCGCTTCCCCCTAACAAGTTTGCATTTGTTGGGGATTGGAAACCCGTGGGTTCAAAGGGCACATGAGAAACCACACAACTTCCAAACCACAAAGCCACCCTCTTTGAGGAAGCTTCTGAGCGGCCGGAGGGTCCCCAAATCGGGCGTCCCATTTCATTTAGGCCCTAAAGGGTCCAAAACTGCCATGGTATCATCTATGGACCGACTTGAACAGGGGTACATGAGGAAAAACCCACCAAATCCCTTGAGCTAAGTCTGGACCTATACTAGGTCCTCCAGTGGAGAGGTTAGAAAAAGGGTACCCTTCTTTTTGTAGTCTCTTTTAGTAGGGAACCCTCCGCCAAAAAAGAAACGGCAGGGAAGGGCACCTTGGGCGACCTTGACACTCAGGCTTCACTCTGACTCCACAAAACGGCCCCCAAAAGCCCCGGTTGCCCCAAAAGCCGCCGCTCTTCGAGGCGCGTTGGGATTCCCGGACCGCACGTTCTCGAAGGGCCGGCCCCACAGACTGCTATGCCCTCCGCTCGTCGACACACCCTCCATGTCCCCGTGGGTGTACACCTCACACCGGCACCAAAGCGCCCGCCGGTGTTGAGCGCCGCAAGCCCGCAGGCAACAGCCAACCCCAATATATGTCTTTTGTTCAGGTATACAGGTATACACAAATGCATACACATGTATACATGTATGTATATGTATGCCCTAGGCATGAAATCCATATCATGATTGATTATTGTCATGAGAATTAAGAAGATGGACTTCGATGGCCTCCGTTAATGTATGTGCATATTATGGCGCCATGGAAACAAAGTTAGCTGACACCCTTTGGTGGGCATCATGTACATGGAGAGTAGCGTTTACGAACAACTCTGGAGGATGTTCCCCCTCTCCGAGTCCGCCCCCAAACAAAAATGCCCATCCAGTACACAGTGTCCTGTCCATAGGTGTCCTTGTTGGGAAAATAGATGGATATCCCTGGTTGATTGAACCACCAGGTAAACCAGGAATCGCCCTCTATTTGAACCAAATCAACCAGGCCCAAAAGACCTGGAAATAACAGGTGAACCTTTTGGGACCTTTACTAAAATTTGACCCAAAATGGGAAAACCAAAAGGTCAGCTCAGGTCGATTCGCTTGGGGCAAGTACACAGTGTCCTGTCATTGCCACCTTTCCTCAGCAAAACGCAAACGCTCTGATCCTGAGCCTGAAGCTGATCCACCAGCCGGGTTTGGCAATTGTTAAGCAGCAGTTTGGGACTCCAAATCCCGATTTTGACACGCCCAAATCGAATGCAGGCTATTCAACTTGTTCCATAATGCTGAACACGGCACCGGCGCAGGCCTTTGTTAACATTCAGCCGGCAAACCGCAGGCTTGTGCGTTTGCCCCGAAAAAGTGCTGCAACCTGCCCATTGCACTGGCTCTAGCGCGGACCCTTGTGTGTTCGACTCCCATAGCTAACCCTGGCCTCTCATTGCGCCGAATCCGTCTGGCCAACATCCAACCACCAAACCCTGAGATATTGAAGGGCTTCCCTTGCCGACGCGTGTTGAACATGACCTGGAAAGGGTAAAACAAAAAAATGGAGGATGCCCTGGGTGGAGTCGGCCTAAAGGAAAACCAAACAACAACCACCCACTTCTGGGAGTTTTTGTGGACTTGGAGCCCCAAAGTTGTGGTTTTCATGTTGGTGAGTTTCCCTGCAACAACCACCAAGCACAGGTACCTTTCCTCCCACTTTGCCATAGCACCTGCATGTTGGTACCCGGAAGATCAATCTCTTCTTGCAGGGACCTTTTCCCTGCGAGCCATGGCAACGTGGGGAGGGAGGCTAGATGGCAGTCCCTTTCCATCCGGACTGCCAAAGAGAATCGGACTTGAGGGACAACTACAACCAACTACGACCAACTGCGGGCACCCTTCCAAACCCAAACACGGACTGGAAGATCCATTTCCTCTTGGTTCCAAATTCCTCCGGTGCCATGGGAGGGTGCCGAAGATCCAAGCTGAAAAGCACGCCACCCACCTGGAAGATCCAAAGACCCTCTTGCAGGCACCTCTTCTTCCATCTGCGCAAGCCCCCTGGAGAAAAAAAAATAAAAAATCCAGCAGTGCTCGATTCCTGTTAAAACCAACAGGGGAAAATTAAAAATACTCTTGAACAAATGGAAGGTATCCAAATATCTTTACAAACCTTTTTTTGGGGATTCAGGCCACCTTTACAAGGAGCACCCCCTTATCAATAGGACAAAAGTATTTGGGTGCCATGGACAAAAAGAACAACAACGCGCCTCGCTCGTTTGGGGCGTTGCCACTCCGCTCTCCCAGCCCGGGCGCCGTCTCTGTGACAGTGGTGGCCGCAATGCCCTTGCAGGTGTCCCCCGCAGCGAGGCACACACCATTCACGGTGCCACACCTTGAGCAGCTGGTGACGGTGGGGTGTGTGGGTGTGTGTGCGCGTTTTTTTGTTGTTGGAATCTTCAAACTTGTGTTTGACCCCATTAACATCAACCAACCAGAATATAGGGGGTGTTTGTGGGTTTCGTGGGGAATCACTCTTGAAGGGGCCAAAAACCAGCCCCCCCCCCCCCCATGAATAAACTGGGGTTGATGAAAATCCAGGGTCAACATGATGTTTTCGGATCGCGGCGTCCGCCCGCTGGTGATCAACCAACTTGCAGGATGAAGCTTAGGTCAACGGTTAACTTTTTACTTCTTTTTTTTTTGGGGGGGGGGGGGCGCGCCTTAAAATAGGGAAACCAACCGAAGAAGCGATATTTGTTGGGGCGAGCGTCTTAAAATAGGGAAAACACCCAAAGAAGCGATTTTTGTGGAGTTTGTTGTTTTTCTCCTCGGGGGGTACCCTTTTTGGAGTTGGTGTGAAGGGAAGCCAAACAGAAACCAACCATTTTGGGGAGTCCCTTCTTTTGAGGCAACTCCATGTTATGGGCATGATGGCCTTGGTAAATGGCTCATAAAACCAATATAAACCAATCACCCCCCCCCATATCTAACCCAAGTAACCTAAAAAGGACATCTATGCATATGGGTGTCTGTTTTTGTTGAAGGTACTCTTTCTGGGGTTGTTGTTTCCGGGCAAGTGCGGACATTTGTCGGATAGACCAATGGAATTAGAAAAAGCTGAGTGCAGAGATTCCTTCATGGTTGAACATCATGTGACACGCAAGACCAGCACTATGATGGGAGTCTGGGCCTCAGACACGTAGGAAACTTTAAGTTTTTCCAGCTGTGTCTTCCTCCCAGACCTCCGGTCATAGAACTTTTCCTAAGACACCCCAAACACATCACCCCCCCAGATATTCCGAAAATGGTCTTTGTTGAAAAGAGGGCACTCCTTTTTCGTATTTGATTTTAAGCAGGAATGAACCTGTGGTCCGAGATCTTTTGTAAAACCTTTCGCATAATATCTTTTGCAGTGGGAGCGAAGAAACGCTGCAATCTGCCCCTCACTTCCGATCGAGTGGATTGGCCAACACAAGTAACCAAACTTGTTGGCCACTAAGATGGTCTTCCCACAGAGCTTGTCCAGGAAATGAGGAAGTCAGACTACCTTTACAGGTCTTTTATAATTGTCCCTCTATGTCCACTTGGAGCATCCCAAGGGAAACTCACCTTTGAGCTTTGAAGAGATGCGAAGAAAGTCTGGGACCTCGGGAAGTGAGCTGCACGCCTTCACAAGTTGTTCAGGTCTTCACTGCTCGTCGTGTTTCTCATGGCTTGTTAAGCTCTTTTTTTTTAGCCGTATGGGCTTATTTGGGCTCCCCCCCTCTCTCCTCCCCCCACAGCCCCCATGATGTTTCAGAACATGTGTCATTTTCTTGCTGCTTTGGTCACCCACGGTGGGGTGAATCGTTTGGGACTAGCCCGAAACAGCCGGAAATGGGGAACTGAACAATTTGACGGCTGCTGCAATCATGTTGGCGGTCTAAACCCACCACAGTGCTGATCATGAGCGGCTTCGTGCCGGGTCCTTTCTGCCAACATAAGTTCAGCCACGAAGGGCATGGGTAAATTGGGTGGTGCCAGCGCCCTGAAAAGACTGTGGCTACCTTGAAAACGAGAGACTATCATCTGCCCTAAGGGTTCTGACCCCTCCAATGCAGACCCCGGCCCCATAAGGGACCCTCCAAAAAAGAACCCAAAGAGACCAATTCCTCATGGGCTTTCAAACACAACCCATGTCGAGGCCCCAAAAACCATCGACTCGGACCCTTAAAGTGGAAACTCTGCAACCAAGGCACTGGATGTACTCCTGGCGAGCTCAGGCTGGAGACTGAAACACGACTCAAGACCAAGGGAAACCCATCGCTCCGTGGGTTTGTAAGCTGAGGGGTGGTTTGGTGGTTTGGTGGTTTGGTGGTCCGAGGGTTTCATCTACCATCAAGAAGAACAATCGGTTCAAATCCCCAAACCACCAATTCGGGGAAGCTCCTACGGCACAAAAACGCGGCCTTTGGTGCGGAGAAAAAAGAAAAGCAAGGAATGCCAAACATGCTGCTGCTAAATCTTAGCTTGGAAGCAAAGCCCCTCAAAATAACCCCTCCTTTGCTGGATGCTTCATAGAAGAAACCAGCCAAAAACAAAAACATGCAACTACCGAGGCAACTGGAAAAGCGCCTTCTTTGATGAATGCGTCATGGAAGAAACACACACAAACAAAAACTACTGGGGCAACTGGAAAAGCCCCTTGTTTACTGGATGCTTCATAGAACAGATGTACATGTATATTATATATATATATATTATACATATATATGTGGGTGTGGCTCAAATTAAAGAACTAGGGTTACGAAGGATTTAGTCCCTGGTTCCATTTACCAAAGCGCCATCTTGGTAGATATGTTTGAGCCACAGCCATATGGCCATGGGTCAAAACCAAATCGTACCCCCAATGAACATCCCAATCCCCACTAAAATAGACCAAAATGTGTGGTGCACCTACCCCAACATGGTACCATTGATTTTGACCCACAGCCAATGTGGGTACGGCTCAAAAGTAAAGAGCTGGCGTTACTCGGGTTCTAGTCTTTGGTTCCATTTACCAAGGTGCCATTTTGGTACCACTGTTTTGAACCACAGCCATATCTATGTTTATATACCTGGAGTCTCCATGACCCTTAAAAATGGGGTCATTACCCAAAATTGAGGGGTCATGGACCCATTTTTGAAGGGTCATGGTGACTCTAGGTATAACAGCCATATATATATATATATACATATACATATATATACAGTATACATATATATATATATGTGCATCAATTAAACGACCGGGGCCATGGGTTCGACTCGGCATCGCATCGATCCAACGCCGTGTCGTTCACTCCTCCGGCTGGAGCTCCACGTAGGTGTCGTTACCTCACCGAAACGAGGTCCAGTCGAGTCGGGCCGGGTGGCTTCTGCCTCTGAAATAAAAACGCCCTATTGGGATGCTTGGTTCAAAGGGAAGGAGGAAACCACCCCCAATTTGTTTGGGGGGGGGTTTAATTTTAAAGGGAAGGACACCCTTTCCGAGTTTTTTGGGGTTCGTAAAATTTTGAGAAACACTTGGACTTGATAGTCGACGCCCTTTACTTTACCAACTTGGCAGCAGAAAACTGGGGGGAAAACACCCAGGTCGGGAAAAACATATTGGGGTGTCTCATGATTGTCCCTCTGGTTGTTCTTTTGGTGCGGAAATCCCCCCTAGTGTAAGGGGGAGGGGGGTGTATTTGCAGCCTCTAGTAAACACGAACAGAACCAACACAACAAACAACTTGCATCCTATTTTGTTGGGGGGAAGTGCCCTCAAAAAGTTCCCCTCACGTGAACCCCCGCTACACCTTCTCAACCGGGAGTTTCTTAATCCCAACATCAGGCATCAGCGACCTTTATCGAAACCCAATCTTGCGAAAAACTGCCCTTTTAAATCTGCACTGATCAGAATGGAAGGTTTGCCAATGCCTATCCATAATCCCTGTTGGGAAACCGCAAGCGGGACCAAATCCTTCAACCAACTACCCCGAAACAAACATGGCTGTGGCTCAAAACCATGTACCAAAATAGCATCCTGGCAAGTGCCAAAGACTAAAACCCGCGTAACCCTACCATGGTTGAAACCTTTGCTTGTTTGGCATTTACAGGGGGAATCGCGTCATTCCGTTGGGTTTCTTGGGCGGTGCGAAATGGATTTTGTCCACCCACCGATTGTTTTTGGCCACAGCCACATGGTCGAAAAAGCTGTCGTTGGATGAGCGAAGTACATATGGGCGTCTCTGTTTTAGGGGGACCCCTCCCCAAAATGGTGGTTTTTCGTTAGGTTGTTTTTTAAGCCACCCCCAGAATGGGTGCGCTCAAATCATCGGCCAGTACTGTTGACCTCAACCCCCCAGTTTATTACTAGGGGGTTCGGTGTCCTTGGGTGGAATGTGGGGAATCTGACCACTTTTGGAGGGGGGTTCACCCCATATTCATAAACCGCGGTTTGAAATTCAGATTCCGGATTTCGTCTTTCCTTTAGGTTTCTCTTTAAACCAGCCCCAAAATGGATGCCCTCCAAAAACAAAAAACAGACCCCTACCTTTTATTCGGAAGTTCGACCGCCCGCTTTTATTGGACGAGCTGCAGGCGTCCGGCTTCACCCCGTCGCAGCGCCAGGGGCCCAGTCCGCCAAACTTCCCGCAGCAGATGCCCTCAGCGGCGGAAGCGGCGGATTTGCGGAGGGTCGCTGGGTTGGAAAAAAACACCGCCAAGATAAAAAAGGCTGTGGCAACCAAAATTCAGCAGGGGCAAAAACCGCGGAACCGTTTTGGTCCCATGTTTCTCCACTTACCGATCGGGCCACCCATTTTGGAAAGTTCCGGTTGAATTCGCCACGGCATCATCTTGCAGTAGCCACCTCCGGGGCCTCCGACGGCCAGAAGCGCGACTTGGGATTTTTTTCGGATCTGTGGCGTCCGAATTTTTCGGCCCACGCCACGCGTCCGAAAATTTTTGGGCGTACAGCAGGCCAAGGACCTGAAATTTCGCCGTTTTTCCAGGGTATATACCTTCCATTTCCATTCTTTCCATCCTTCTTTCTACAAAAGCTCCGGAAACCCAGGGAAAACCGCCGGTTTCTCTTCTCTGCCATTTTTTCTATCAGGAACCTGCAACCAGGAAACAGATCTTGCTTTTCTCAAATGCATCAAGGTCTATTCATAGAGAATGGTTGCTTAGGACACTTTTCTGCTAATGGGGATTTCAGGTTCGCAGTGCTTCCAGAAACCATCTCCGAAATCAAAGTTTGGGTGTTTGACACAGAATGGAATGACGACGAGTCCGGGTGTTGGGAAAGAACCATTTGGGGATTCCCGAATAAAGGACGCCACAAGGGATGGGTGTTTCTTGGGGTCATTCCATGTCTCATTCCCTGCCTATCGAACCAGCAAGCCAAGGATCCTGAAAACTCAGCACCCGCTCAGACAAGTATAAATTATTACAAATTATAATTCGAAATACCAACTTTGAAGGAGGTGGGCCTGCACCAACGCGATCCAAAAGTCGGCCCCACGCGGGGATGGGTCAACCACTGCGACTGCTGGACCGGGATTTGGAACATAACACGTCCTTTCGTTTCGCGCCGAACACACTTCGTCCTTGACCTACAAACAAAAGGTGACCGCCTTTGGGAACCTTGACCACATATTCCAAATCCGAACCAAAAGGTGAACAAGTATCTTCACTGTGGGCCACGCAAACGCAAATCATTGACTGGTTACACCCCTTTGAACAAGGGTTGCGGGGGATCAAGCTACCATCAGTCAAACCATAAAACCATCTATCCGAATTGATAACGCTCAGCTTCTTGCTCGTAGTTTTTCCAGGTATGCAATGATCTGGGTGCACGCTCAACCTGGCCGGCTGGTAAATCTAGTAAGCTGGAAGCTAACTCACAACAGCAAATTGTGCAGCGTAAGTTAGTATGGCTGACGCCTTCCCTGTTGATTCACTTTGACACGATGCCAGGTTCCTCACTATTCACAAAGGGACCAAGAACAAACACAAACAAACATGAACCGGGGTGTGCTGGAGAACACGGGGTTGCCCAATCCTTTTCCGCCACCGCATTGGAAACTGGCTTGGCGGTCATCAGTTGTATGGCAACCAAACCGACCACGTGACAAGTCTTGCTCCCTTGGCACAACAAATCCGCACTCCGAAGGGAGTATCGAGGGGGCCTCCAAATGGAGTTGTTTTGAGGGCTCATGAGGAATGGGTCGGGTCCGGGTCTGCTTTGGAGGGGTCATGACCCGCAGAAACTATGATCAAAGTTGAAGTGGCTTTGGTGGCTTGCTTTGGTGGCAACTGCGTCAGCTCTCATTTACACCGGAGGCAAATCATTCTGGGCCAGACATGGAATCCGCAAAAACCTTCGTGATGACCTCAATCGGCTTCACTTTGATTGGTCTGGAGCGGAATCGCTGGCTTTAGGGGTTCACATTTACCCTCTCAAGAACCCGGGGATCAAAACCGAACCAATAACCCGAACATATCCCAAACCACCACCCTGACGGGTTACCTCAGC
>CAUJNA010000586.1:0-32500 GCA_963377175.1 Effrenium voratum | reverse complement strand
GGCACTTCTAGTGCGGTCACAGCCTCACACAGGATCGCCAGGGGAACCGTTTCCGGCGCGCACGGCAGCGGTGCGGGAGGGACACCAGCAACGCCGGATCAGCGGTACAGGGCAATGGAGATCATCACCCCCAGCAGCGCCGCACGGGCGAAAGGAGGACCGGCGCGGTCGCGTTTGTCGGCGACACACGTACTATCCTCGCCCTTCTAAGGCGGATGCCGATTACGGTACCCGTCTACCACCCTGAACCAGGCTCTTCCCGGTCCCTGGGCGCGTCGTCTCTCCGGCGTCCACCACGGTCACCTCGATCACCTCCTCCATCCCGACGGCGATCCTCTCCACCACCCCTATTGTGGTCACCAGCCGGAGGTCGGCGAGGCGGAGGGGGATCTGATTGGTGACGTCGGTCATCCCTGCGCCGGTCCCGGTGGCGATCGCGACGGTCATCGCCCGGGTCATCACGCCCGCGGCGCTCATCTCGCCCCGGGCCGCGCCTCTCGGAGGTCTCCTCATGACGTGGAGGAGGTCGGCGATCATCGCGTCGGCCTCCGCGGGTCTCCCTGCCACGATCATCCCTTTGTCGGGGCGGGCCGGGATCCTCACGTCCACCTTTGCCAGGTCGATGTTTTCCTCGACCCTTCCCCTCACCCTTAGGACCACGACGATCCTCGCGGGCCCCAAGCGCGGTCCTCGACCGATCGTCATCTCGTCGGGGCCGCGACTCATCTGCCGCACGAGTGGTCCGAGGCACACCCGGGGGAAGCTCCCACTCGTCGTTGTCGTCATCACGCGGGTCATAGCCGCGATGGCCGCCCAAGGAACCGGTGGCATCCCGTGGTGGGGACGCAGGAGTTCCGGGACCGCCCGATCGAAGACGAACTCGGGGAGTCGCGTCCTCGCCGGTAAAAGGATCCTTCTGGGTGTAGAAACCCTTAGTCCTGCCCCTTCTCTCCCCACCTTCCACACCGCTTCTCGCGGGGACCGGGGATGGGCGGGCAGGCTGGGCCATGCTCTTAGAGCTGGGTTGCCCGCTAGGCGGGACCTGAACGCCCCCCTGCCCTTTTTCGGGCGCGGGGACCCGACCGCGAGATGTCTTTCTGGCCTTGGGTTGGTCGGACTCACCCTCCAGCTCGGACTCAGTGTCAGGGACACGAGTATTGATGGCCATGTCCTCTTCCTCAAACGGATCCCCAGTCGTAGCAACGCCTGCCGCAATGGGAGCGGGAGGAGGAGGAGGAGGAGTTGGCACAGCATCGCCAGAATTGACGCCTGCATGCGGCACCACGGGAGTCTCCGGTTCTACCGGGACAGGCGGCGCAGGAGGAGCCGGGGGCGGTGGCGGAGGGGGAGGGATCTCCTCCTCGTCGTCGCCCATGGGCTCGTCAAGGTCGTCAGGCTTCTCGTCATCTTCGTGCGAAGAACCATCCGATCCCAGCTCATCCTCCGCTGATCCAGCAAAGTCGGGCTCGTCTTCGTCCTTCACGCCGGGGCCTGGTGTAAGGCGAATTCCGGGTCGATGGCGATCGCGGGGTCGGAAGCGGTATTTCCTTGGTACAGGGTCGGACAGCTCCTGTTTGATGTCATCCTGGGTTTGAGGACGGTCGGCCAAGCAGGTGTCGTAGGCAACGGTGGACGTCCGGTAGATCAGATCGTCCATACTGCTGAGGTCGTTGAGGGTGTAGACATACCCCTTCTTAATGCCTTCCCGATCGTGTCCATAGCCCGTTTGAGGCGCGCGGCAGGATCGAATCCGGCCCTTCTCCGCATGGCCTGCAATATCCCGCAGTGCTGTGCGAGCAGCCCCACCTGGAACTTGAATCCCTCCCCGGACACATCGTTGGGGAGTATCGGAGAAAGGTGTCCTGTTCTCAGCCCAATGATATGGGCCTCAAGAATGTAGTAGGACGTGTAGAAACCGCACCGGTTGGCGTTGAAGTTTGCGGTGGTTAGGCGTCTGCCCCACTCAGCCGCATATCCCTCATATTCTTCGAAGAATTCGGGGACGGAGCTCCCGTTGAAGGCCAGACCCCTTACCAGGATCGCCTTTGCTACCCACTCTTCCACGTTGTTGTCGACCGTGTCACGGTATTTGCCGTCAAGGACTTCGTCTCGGAGCGAGTCGTGAAGTTTCCGGAAAATGCCATCCACGTCCTCTTTGTCAAGGTACTTAGGAGGCCGCATCCCAGACATCAACAAGGACCGGGCATCGACGGCGGGACTCTGCGAGTAGAGGGCCATTCCGATGGCGTTGGCGTCTGAGTTGTTCCACAGAGCGGGGACGAAGCCCTCGTATTTTGCCAGCCAGGGAGGAATCAACCCGTCAGTGCTCGCTATCGTGCGAGGGCCGCCGTTCGTGTCTCCGGTGGGCAGGACGCCATCGTAGAAGATGGGAAGGTAGCAGGCGGTGCACAGGTGAGCGCCGACCGGATGGGCCGTCATGCACCTATGGCATGGAACGGACACCACCTCGCGGGCATGTTCCGTCTTGGTGATCTGATGGTACTTCTCCATCTCGTCCCGACACTTCCTCGGGTTATCACTCAAGGAGTTGAGGAAGTTGGGCGGATAGCACCAAGGCCTCAGGTAAATGATGGAGCAGTCCTCCTTGAAGTAGACGCATCTCCAGTACCCGATCGCGATGTTCTCGCGCGACGCAAAGGTACCCTGACGAGTAATATGCATGCCCCCATTTTCCATGGAGAAGAAACGTGCATCGATAGCCATGACCACATATCGGGGATCGCTCCTTTGGCGTCGACCCGAGGTGTGCAGCTCCGTCACGTTGCTGTCGGTGATGCGGTCGACAGTGTCGTTGGGGCACTCTCCGTGATCGCGGAGGGATTGATACTCATCCGGCCGAGAGGGAAGGAGCTCGATCAGAGCTCGCCCACCCCGAATGATCGCCCCACGTTCTACGTAGAGCCGATACATTCGGAGAGGCACCACCTTGTAGAGCGTCTTAGGAACCACCTTGGAGGTGATAGGAAGACAAACAGGGCTCTCGTAGAGCATGTATTGGTATCGTTCACGAAATGCCCGGTAATCAGTGTCGGATCCGATCTCAAGCGACCTTACCGCCGCTATGCGGGCGGAACCAGGCAGCAACCGACGCTCCTTGTCACGAATGACGGTGATGATGATCTCGAACATTCCCACCCCATCCTCGAGAAAGGAAGACAGGAGGTATGAAGAAAAGGCATCCTCGGACTCGACGCTGGTCCCGAAGTAGTGGCTCAGGAACCTCTTCAGTTGTATCACCGAAGTAACGTTCCCTTGCCCGCTGGCAGACGAGGCCTCCAACTCTGGGTCCTTGACTGCACCTGCATTTCCAGGCTGCACAGCTGTTCCACGGAGCGCGTCGCGTATTTCCGCGCATGCTCTCCTGTAGTAGTGCGAAGAGGCGCCCGTTCTACCCTTCACCTTCTGACGGATCTCGTCGGCGAAGTAGTCCAGAAGCTCCTCGGGTGCGGGAACAATGGCCTGGATCATCAGGTCAGGATCACTCTTGGTCGGGAGGATAGGCCCTGCCCTGGATCTCACTCCCATCTCCAGGAATCGGGCAATGTCCCCGATTTTGGCGCACAGAGTAGCGATCGTGTTTCCGATCCTGGGGGCGATATCTTCGCCTCTCCTGGCGCCGAGGATGACCACGTTTTTCTTGATGGACTCCTCCTTCAGCCTCTCGAGGTTCCTCCGGGTGCCATCAGTGCCTTTCACCGCGCTGAGGCGGAGAACCGCAGGCTCCGGTTTGTCCGGTCGCACGAGCTGGCCGTCAGGAATCTGGTCGAAAATGCGCGAGGCGGACTTCACTGCTGGGACATTCCTGTACTGATCCGGCACGCTGTAAAAGGCGTAGGCGAGAGTGTCATGCGAGGATGTCTCCCAGTACGTGTACTCCTCGGAATCACGCGGGTCACCGACGACGCGACTCACGGTCCTCAGCTCGGCCAGAGCACGCTCCGCCTCGAACTGCGATCCGATGGTCGTGGGCAGCATGGCCCTCTCCTCCTCCGTGCAGTCGACGTATATGAACTGACCGGTATGCAGATCTCTGGGCGCGGCGAAGGGCCCCGCAGTGTCATGAACGCCCAGTAGAGTGCTCCTCGCCTCGACCTGGCTAGGGAGCGCATCCGCAGGAAGGATGGGCGGGCTCGGCAGGGGCGTCAGGGGCTTGAGTGGCAGGCGGAACAGGGTCGTCCTTCTTATGCTCAGAGGCCCCCGTGGCGGTTGTTCCCGCTGCCTCTCCTCCAACCACCACCGGTTTGTCCCGGGGCACATCCATGTCAACGTCCTCACCAGCATCGCGAGCTTCTTTCTCCGCCTTCTCCTTGGCCTCTTTGATCTCGCGTGCAGTAGGACGTCGATAAGCCGGCCATGGGATGCCCATGATTTTGTCACCACGGGTAAAGGCGGACTCATCTCTGCGAATGATAACTGCCCGATCTTCACGCGATCCAGACATGGCCAGAGGACCACACATGGACCGGAAGACCTGTGCGACCGATTGTGCCAGGCAGTCCGGGTACTCCCCTCTGAGCGCGGTGGTTCGCCATGTGTCAGGGATGTTCGGCTCCAGCTTGTTGCCACGATCGTCGACGCGATCGAGCTCACCAACGATCTGGTGAAATGGCAACGAGCCAAGCCGGGTCTTGCGGTGAGCGGCGTGGAGGCAGTCATAGAATGTCCTAATCTTTTGCAACCCAGCCACAGCACCGGCCACGTGCGGGTGAACATGCCCCATCCTCCAGGCGGTCGCCAAGGCCATATCAAGGCCGGCACGGACCGCGGAGAGCTGGGAGTTAAGGTCATAGGCGTTCATGTACTCTGCCGTCCAGAAGACGTCATCCATGGGAATGACCTCGCCGTTCCTGGAATCGACCATTCCGAGTCGGGTCCCGTCGTGCACCATTGCATCGCACCGTGTCCTGTTCGGATACGAGTTGGAATTCCCAAGCGGTTGCTTGGCTTTTCCGAAGATGCCGGTGTGGTGGTCGCCGGATTCACCCTTTCGGGTCACGAACTTGGAGTCGATCTGATCACGAATCTCCGGCGGGTATTCAGGGGGAACGATCGTTTCCATGACCTTTGTCCATTCGTCAGCCTCGGTTCTATCCGTGGCCTCCTTCCCGAAGTGGACATACTGGAACTGCCTGGGGCCATGCACAGTGCATTTGTCTGCATATGCGTGGGCCCAGTCAACCAGCGTGGCGCGTTTGGCCATTTCACGTTGCCCATGGCGGTCATTGGGGATGGCAGCGTTCAGCGTCCTCGATTGATCACCCTGCTCTTTAGTCACCTGGTCCGAGTTCCTCGCCTTGTTTGCGTAGCTGGCCACGATCGGCTCGAAATTTTTCTCTCGAGCAGCGATGTGGTGAAGCACGAACCTGTCGGGCCGGGTGAACGCCTCGTCGAGGGAAATCGACCCTCTCTTGGGCTCCGTGTCGTCTCCATAGTAGTTGGGATTCCGCTCTTCGGGTTCCTCAAGCCCGCCGTGCACCGGATCCTTCGACTCCGTGGCGCTAGCTCGGACGACCCTGTGTCGGGACGATCTCCGCTGAGCTTTCCATGCCTCAAGCGTCTGAAAGGTCTCCTGCGAGTCGGGATCATAATACTCGCCATCGGGGGTGATGGTATATCCCTCAACGGAGACCCCCGCGTCCCCGGTGGAGGTGCGGGCATCGGGGTCCACCTCATCGAACTCCGAGAGATCCTCCTTTGTCGGAGGTCCTCCCGATCCAGTGCTCCCCCCTACCTCCATTGAAGCAGCAGTGTGGGGATCGACGCCTGGTACGTCATCAGTCGTCTGATCAAGGGTCTTCATGAGGTCTTCGAAGCTCTCCACATCATTGCCTCTGATACCGACCGGTTTGGTCACCGGCGCTGCGGGCGGCCCACCTTCAGGGGTAGGAGTCGGGACAGTGGTGGGGGCGGCCGGTTCTACCGGCGTGCCACGCCAGTATGCTATCTCGGCGTCAACATCCATGTCGTCATCCTTCTCCTCGACGGTCGGGAGCGTGGGGACGTCCTTCCTTTCACTTCCCGCTGGCTTCTTCAGCTCCTCAGCCTTCTTTTTGGCCGCCGCCGCGGCCTTGCGAGATGCCTCAGGCGTCGCGAGGCGCGGGAAGTTGCTCTCGTCCTTCCCGGGCGGAGTCAGCACAGACTTGGGCAATGGCCCCCCCCATCGGGGGGCCTTTGGCGGGTCGGCAGGCTCGGGAACCGGTGAACTTCCCCCGGAAGTGCGGATGTTTGGCGCCCGAGCGGGAGGTGCACCCTTGGTAGCCGTAGAGCCGGGATCCGGCGACTTAGCTGGCGTGCCGCCCTTTGCAGGCACGGAAGGGACAGGGGCCTTGGGGACACTCCTAATGTCGATGGGCCCCTTCGCCTTGGCAGGCGAGGCTTTCGGTGGCGAGACGGGGCGCGTCGGTGGCGACATCATCTTCGGCGTAGGGCCTTTGGGCTCGGCCTGGCGGGCAGGAGCCTTCGCCACAGAGGGAGCCGCCGCCTGTTCGGGGGGCGTCACCTTAGATGCCGCATCAGTCATCTCTACGTCATGCGATTGACCAGAGCTATCTGCCCCGGCGACCTTCGCTGGCGGGGCGGTGGAGTAGGTTAACGAATCATCCCAGACCTTGGTCTGGAGAATCTTTTCGGCCTTCACCTTCGCGTCCTCGTCGGGAGGATACATGGTCTTCTTGTACAACATGCCCAACGTTTTCGCAGCATTGGTCGCACTCATGACGCGGTGTAGCGTCCACGAGATGTCCACGGCCGCGCTGGCGAGAGCCGGGAGCGCTACCACAGCTCTGTACTTGTTCGCGGGGGCGCCGGAACTGCCGACACAGTGGTCGCCCCAGAAGGCGAAATCCGCAGGAACCACTATCAAGTTCCTCTTCATCGCTGCCCTGATGAACGTCGTGATGACGCCGAGCATGTGGGTATTTCGAGCGGGCTGAAGCCATGACGCAACCGAAATGAGGATCACCACACTCGATCCAGCTCTCCTCACAGACTCAAGCCTTTCCAGGGTGGTGTGGATGAGGGTTTGCGCGTTGCTCTTGATGACCGACACCTGCTTTTTCTCATCCCAATCGGCCAGGTCATGGAGACGGGTCGCAAATATGCAGGTGTCATACTCCATGGCCCCCCTTCCAACCGCCTTTTCGCGGTCATGAGTGAGCCGTGTGGCCTCTTCGACCATGGTGGCGATGGGGATGTGGTAACCGCTCTCCCCGTACGGGCAGTGGAATTGGATCTTCGGGATGGATCCCTTTCGTGGCCCGCTGTCAGTGGACCGGAGAGTGTCCAGTTGCGCACTGAACTCATCCGCCGTGATGTAAGAGCCCTTCTTGCTCTTCCCGCGCGACGCAAAGCAAAGGTCGTAGAAGGGCATTGGCCTTAATCGTTGGCTCCTCCAAGTATGTGGGAGGCCCCCAACCCGCTGCCATCGCGGCGAGGATACCAGTGACTCCGGTAGTGCTCATAGGCAGGAGGCCCTTCAACACCGACGGTATAGTCGGGACATCAGAATCAATGCACGTGAGGGCGAATTCCGGGAACACGGTCAGGATGACGTTCCTGAACATTTGGTTTCCCCAACCTATCCACTCTTTTTCGAGGGCATTCTGGTCGTATGTAGTCAGATGAGAGGTCTTAGGCCTACTCAGGCTGGGGAGCACCTCACTCTCGGGGTTCGTGATCCACTCTTGTTTGTACTTCCCGATCATCTTGTCGATGTCAAGAAACATAGTGGACGGCGCCAGATGCTCCTCCATGATGTAACCCGAATATTTCGGGTACTCATTTTCGAGCGCAAATGGGATCGACGATCCAGCCTCTTGCACCTTCACAGCGTATGTGTTGCTGACGAGACGATGCCTGGCGAACTCCGGACTGAATCCACCAGTCTTCGTGGGGGTGCTAGGAGCAGCCAATCGCTCCAGTTCGCGCTTGGTCGCGCCAATCTCCCCGATAGCATTAGGCTGAAAGAAGGCGCGCTTCCTCCAAGAGAGCGACGGAGAGCAGGGGTTAACCTCAATGTAAGGGTTGAACCGTTGCAACTCGACGTCTCCGTTTGCGTAACATGTGGAGAACCCCTCACCACCCGTGATCAGCTCCAGGTCATGGGAGAACTTGATGGCGAGAGCAAAAATGGGTGCCCGAGCCAACATGAGACGCCGCGTTTTATCTCCGCGGGGGTTGTCACCGCTGGCAGCATCCACAGGCAGCATGAAAGAAAGATGAGCCCAGACTCCTTGGCCGTAGTGCGCCCACGGGGTGTACCCGAGGGCTTGGCTGTATACCAGCGACGTCCA
Source organism: Effrenium voratum (assembly GCA_963377175.1). NCBI lineage: Eukaryota > Dinophyceae > Suessiales > Symbiodiniaceae > Effrenium > Effrenium voratum. Next base: position 24,188 of record CAUJNA010000586.1, on the reverse strand, counting down.
AATCCCGAGTTTGTCCTCGGACTCTGAACTCACCACCTCCTCATGGGCGATGGAGGCCCAAAGGGAGAACTGGCTGAGTCCGTGTGACCAGAGCTTGTTCTCAATGCTCCCCTGTTGCCATTGGTTCCAATTCGGGGACTCGGCATCAATGACAGACGAGAGTGAGGGTACGATCCAATATCCCTCGCCTGCCGTGATGCCGTAGTCGTGGGCCACGTTGGTCACCCCGGGGGTGGCGAGCCTCTCAACCTTGTTCCACAGGAAGAACTGGTCAAGCACAGTTGCGACCTTCAGCTCAGAGGTCATGTGCTCCGCAAACGCTCCAAACCCGCCGTAGGCCTCCATGGATGGCAGATGGTCGATCGATCTGCTAGTGGTCCTATCCTGACACATGTCGATGATCTCCTCCAAGGTTCTATCCTTAATGAGGGAGATGCCATCAACAACGATCTCTGGGGGAACGAACATAGCAAGAGGGCGCATTTGTAGCCACTTTCTCACTATGGAGGGCTCGTACTGAGTGAAGCTGCTGATGCCTCCCGTGTGTTGGGAACGGCGCGGATCACCCATGTCATAGCAGTCGGTTGTGAAGCCGACATAGCTCCGGTACTGGTTCTGCTTGACCGCCAAGTACTCAGTCCTCCAGTTCTTCTTCAACTCCCCGTCGGCGTTCGTGATGGACGAAGACCACCCTCCTCCGGACGGTCGACAGCAGGGGTGTACTGCCGGGTCGACATCCCTCGTCTCATCGAGCCCGAGCGGCGCAATGTGGGCGTGAGGGAGGTAGTGGGTGGCAGAGCCACGGATGGGGATCGCATCGCACAGGATTGCCGCAGCGGTCAGGGCATTGTGCTCAGTGGCGATGAAACCAGAGTCCTTGAGCAGGGCGATTATGTTGGCCGCCCTTCCTCTTCGGTAATTTAGGATCTTAGTCCTAACATCCGCGGGAAAGGAATCATAGCCCTCACATTTGACGAGACCATTGATCATGGTCTCCACCTGCTCTCCGGTGATCACATCGCTCAAACGGGCAGCCTTTAAAGCCGCGCGACCGTTGAGCTTGGAAACCCAGCTGTTGAAGCTGTTCTGCATGATGTTGGCCACGGCTTTTACGCGGCCGGTGACAGGGTAGGGGAACCGCAGCGAAGATGCGCTGGAAGGTGTGGGGAGGCTTTTCTCAGCCCCAGCCCTGGTGATCGATCCGCTTTCCGCGGAAGCCATATCACAGAACCCGCGTAGAAGTAGCGGAAGTGGGAAGTGGTCCAAGGCAGCCGCCGGCGGCGGTGCAGGAGGGCGATGGAGATCGCCGAAGGTCGCACAGCAGCGGTGCGTGAAGGTGGTGAAGATCACCAGCAGCCGAACGGCTGTCGAGGCCGGGGTGGAAAGTCCGTCTAGGACACGTCACCCGGGCCAGGGATTGTCGCAGCAGCGGCCCAAAGCGCGAGGCGGGGCGGCTGTGTGCAACACTCAGGCTCTCACAAATAGTGAAATAGAGGAGCTCAATTGGATTTAAAGATGAATTGTACACAATCACAAGACCGACAATACCATCAAGAATAAACAAAGGTCAAAGCCCCGTGTGTAGGGGAGTCCCATATGGTCTTGAAGTGGTCGGAAATGTGCATCGCTTGCCGATGTAGACTTCCGAGGAAGTCGTGCTCAGCTGAGAGAGCCAAAAAGCGACATGTAAACGCTTATGAGCATCCCACACTGCATGGCGAGCAACAAGAGAGCACGGGTTCAACAGAGATCGAACACATTCAACCGAAAATTTCATCGAAAATCCTTCCCCAGGCAACATCGTGAAAAGAGAAGTTGTTCTTCCCGTTTCGAAGCGATATAGAGCAGGGTGCACAGCGTAATCGATCATTAGTCCGTTTGTTCACGGCAACAGTAATGACGGTGGCGTGACCGCAAGCTCCAACCTGGCAACTGCAGAGATTAGATCTGTATAGGTCATGGTCATCAATAAATTGGCGGATTTTCTGAACGCAGAGTCCGGGTAGGTCGCCACCAAATCCGATAACAATGTCAAATTCGTGATGTATAGCATTCAGGGCAAAGGCAAGAGTAGAGGCAGTAAGCGCGTCGCACTTTTGTCGAAACCTCCTGATCTTGGACCAATCCCTTTTGCAGGAATCCGGGCATGAAGGAAAAATATTGAACACAGCAAAATTATCTCTTTTTCCTTTTAATCCGGGATACGTAGAGATCCCTCCGGTGCTTCCATCATCGAGATCGATTTTTACGACTCTGTGCCCGTGCTGAGGGGGCAGGAGTGGTAACACAGATGAGTCAATGACAATGGTCAGGTTGTCATTCTCAGACGCCCTAATCTCGGTGATTGAAATCCTGCAATCTGAGATGTTGGCGTCGTTGATGAAGGAGTTGAACTTTGAGTCATGATCGGATTCAACGCGAACCCCCCTGATTGGTGGAAGAGCAGGAGCGGCAGGGGGAATATGCACGGGTTGGGTGGGATGGGAGAGATATGATTGCAGAAACCCCTGCTTGAACATCCCAAGGGTGTGGAGATTTTTGCTCCATACGATCTTGTCGACGCACGCCTTTGTGAGGATGTCGGCTCCCTGATAGTCCGAAGGGCATGCAACGAAACGGAATATCTTGTCGTTGTATCGCTCATTGAGCCACGCGATATCAACCCGTTGGGTACGCGACATGTATCGCATGTTCGGGTTATTGCCCGTGACGATTATTCTGCATGCGGCTTCGTTGTCCTCAAGGACGCTGATGGGTTGTGGGATCGAAGCGTCATGTTTGATTTTGCACTTACATACGATTGAGTCCGAGGAGCCGCGACCGATGGCAAAGTGCCAGAGAGCGGCGAGCATCATGGCCTCTTTGGAAATGCCGTGATCGAGGGCGACAATTTCGGCCTCGGGAGTAGACTTCGATACGGAAGTTTGCTTCTTGCTCACGGCGGTGATGGGCATGTAGGTGCGGGGGCCAACGAGGCACACGAGGACCCCGGATGTGCTTTTTGCGTCGGTGCGATCACCGGCGAGGTCAGCATCGCAGTAGGTGACGACTTCGATCATATCAGATCGATCGCCAACCCATCCGTAGAGGTGCAACTCAATGGTGGAGTTAATGTACGATACGAGCCTGTGAAGCTTCTTGTCGCACAATTGGTTCCACTTTGTGATTCTGCTGGCAAGCGCTTGCACTGGTCGGATTAAATCATAACGGCCCATACGAGCACCATATAAGATTTTCATTAAGACTTGTGCAGCTGCGTCGCCTAGGACGCCGGGCTTGGCAGAGATGACCTCGATGTCTTCTTTTTGATCAACAAGCCTGTCAAACTCCGGGTTTACCGGGTTCTCGTCAAACTCAGGCTTGCTCTCGTCGAGGAACGGGGTCTCGACAGTCTGAAGGGCCTTTGGAAATTTTGACTGGCAAAGTTCGAGGTAACGCTCAACACATGCTTGCATGAAGCAAGATTCGTTGTACTTGATGAGGTTGATCTTGGCTTTGCCGCGACATGCGTCGGCAGCAGGCCTTCGGTCCGGCCCGAAACGCATCTCCGGTATAGGCTTTGAGGGAGGATGTCCGACCGTCCAGGCAGTTCTCGGATCGAAGGGCCCATCAACGGTGGCTGATCTGAACTCGTGCTCGCAGCCGAGATACCTCTTGAGAGGACGGGGCTCCTCCATATTGATAACGGAACCTATGAGTCTCCACCCTTCGGCGAGGTTAGCCGATGGGCCACTTTGCTTGAAATCGTCAACATAGACAACGAGAAAGGTCTCAAGTGCAGGGTGACGAAAAACACTGGGCCAGTCGGGGATGGGCACAAATCCAACCTTTTTAAGTTGGGTCTCGCAGTGCTGTTCCCAAAAGCCTCCAGCGTCGGGGTGTCCATAGAGAGCAAGAACAAGGGGGCATACGGGGTCTTGCATGCCCTCCCAATCCTTTGGCCATTGGTCACGGGGAAGGCGTATCCATGTCTTGGTTCCGCCGAGCAACGCCTGTGTATATGCGGATTCCCCGTCACTGACTTCAAGCGAGTTTCCTGGCAAAAGTCCGTACGAATCAGCAACCTTTCCCGCCGCCATGGTGGCAGGGCACGAAGTGATTTCGGAAAACAGAGCCCAGGCATTGGACTCATCCCTAACGTGACATCCCTCGAAGACAACACGGCCCTTGAACTTCCTGTTCGGATCATCCTCAGCAAGTTCGTGATTCTTTTCGACGCATATGTCAAAAATGCGACCGACGTGAACTTTGGTCCCTTCTCGTTTTGCCTCAGCAGCGACATCACGCCACTCACGCACCCTGGATTGGTCCCAACAGCCAAGATCCCTGAGCTTCTTCCACTCTTTTTCTAGGGCGGCGAAGGCCTTGGGGTCGAGCTTTGCCTCCTTTCGAGGCACAGGGCGAGCGACACAGGCACTGAACGGAGGGAGCCCGAGGAATGGACTGTGACCGGACCCATCGGCCCCACGAGGCATGGCAAACCACTCGGTGTTTCCGGTGGAGGACCACACATGTGATGGGAAAGTAGCGGATGCAGCGGGGGCACCTTTGTCGGTGCTACCGAACCCTTGCCCCCCTCTTTCGGTGGCACGCGGCTTCTGCACGCATATGACGGGCTCAAGAATAGAGACGCGCTCAAGAATGAGTTGCGCGATTTTATCTCCCTTCTTGATGAGGAAGTCACTGTTCGAATGGTTGAAGATTACAATTTTGACCTCTCCGGTATAGTCGGGGTCGATGACGCCGGCACCGATGTCAATCATGTGCTTGGCAGCAAGGCCAGAGCGGGGGGCTATTCTCCCGTATACTCCCTCGGGAATGGTGATGGCCAAGCCAGTCCCGATGGTGGCTTTGTCGCCAGCGGGGACTATGTGATCATCGGCCGATTGAAAATCCAGACCAACACTTTCAGGAGTCCCGCGATTCGGGACAGCGATCCCTTCCCGAAGAGGATGGATATAGAGCGCATGGGGGTCTCTTTTCCAAGCAGCGCGGTTGTTGGGCTCGGCGACCGCGACAGGAATCGTAGATCTCTCAGTCCTCCCTCTGTACCAGGATTTGATGATCGTCTGGCACATCTGCTTTGGATAGAGGGCAGTGAGCGGAGTGAGGGACCCCTCAATTCTGGCGTGCGCGAACCCCTTTTCATGATGACACGTTCGGCCCCCGAGCGCGGCGGCGAGGTCGGGAGAGTTCGTAGCGATTCTCCACTGCTTCCGGATGGGCGTTCCGTTCTTGTCCTTCATTCCGAAGTCGCATCCGTCAATATTGACAGTGAGAATCTCAGGATCGTTAAGAAACTTCTTCATGAAGGGTTGGGACCATCCAAGGCAATGACGTGGCCATTCATAGGCAATTCGTCCACCACCCTTCCGCACTTCATGAGAAACTCGAATGAAGGCCGCGAACATGATTTGGGACTGTCTTCGAGCGTCGTTAAGCTCGGCGGCGAACTCGGGTCCGTACTGAGAAAGGTTGACGTATTGCCAAGTACTCCAAGGTCCACAGGGAATAGAGGACCAAAGATCGCATTTAGGATTCTTCCTAACGATCTCGATTAGCCTCTTAACGTCCTTGCCCTTAAGGATATCAAAGGAGCCCTTGTGCACGCGAATGGCATCTCCACCAAATTCAAACATAGTGGCGGAAAGTGCGGAATCGGCTTCGCATGCAAATTCAATTAAAAGTGATTTGTTGGAGGTGGCCGGCGCGCCAGGGTGATCGTCGCTAGGCTTGGAGCGAGACTTCTCAACCTCAAGCTCCCTCTCAGTGCTGACATAGATCCTTCGCGCGGTGAGCGACATGGCTCGCCAATCATCGGACGAGATGGAGTTGGGCTTCCCCGTCCCGGTGTAGGGACGTTCTTTGCGTTTGGAGGACTGAGGATAATCAATGTCCTCCTTACTTCCCGGTAATACATTTTCGCAGAGCGGCTTCTTGGGAGAGGGACGCCTCCTTTTGGGCGCGCACCCCTTGTCAAAGAGGATGGTAACCCCGGTCCAGAACTTGTGTGTTCTAACCCGATGGCCGCTGGCATACACATCACGGGAGTCGCGATAGACCTCATCTCTGGAGTCGAGGAAGTTGCAATGAGTGATCCTGATGTCGTCGAGATCAGCTTGGACCGGCCCCCCTGAAGGCAGAGGACGGGTGTCGTCTCCAAAGAAGTCCTTTCTCGCCTTGACATGGTATCGATGCCAGGACCTTTCTTCTTCAAAGCGCACCCAGTAATCATCCTTTTGTCAGGGGAAGATCCATCCGAGACGTGACGATCTATGAGGTCAGTCTCAGGAACATTGTCGAAGTCAGCATTCTGTCGACGATTTTGACGATCATCCTCATCGTCCCCATGGTCAAAGCGTCCCTCGTCAAAGCTGAAGGACTCGTCTTCACGGGGCAGAATTTTTCCGCTGAGGTGATCAGGGTCTGATAGGCGATCATGCTTGTATGATGCAATTTCTCGGGTACGAGCCTCATATGCTTTTAGCAGAGGAAACACGAACGGCTCTTCAGCATCGTGGTAGATCTGTTTCACTTGGTGGATACTGGGCCGAACAACTCCAGCCTGAAAATGCTCGAGGTCAGCAACATAGTAGTCGCCTTTCCATTTCCCTCCGGGTTCGAACCGATAACCAAGGAAAACACCAGGTTTGGCAACAGGGGCGAACTTGGGAGCCTTATAGTGATCGTGTTCTTCGCCGGGAACAGCGGGAGCGATACTAGATTCTTCCTCAGCGAATTCAGCGAGGGGGTCGTAGTCACAGTCGCGCAGAGCTTCCTCGATTTCTTCTGCTGACATGGGTTCATAGTCATCATCAGAAAGAGGTGCGTCTTCCCTTGAGGTTTCGCCCCATTTCTCGAGAGCGTGGACGTCGACCTGAAAATAGGTTTCGCCAATCTTGCGATTGATCATCTCTAGGATCACTCAGGTTTCTCCACGTGGTTGACTGAATAGAGTCATTTTCACCGTTGAGATATTTAATGATGGTGAGAGTTTCGTCAGCGAGGAATTCAACGTCGATCGGGCAGTTGGAGCCCCTTGGATCGAAGAGTTTCTTTCTAGGTGTCCGGTGTATACGGATAACACACTCGTTCTCTTCGTCTTTGCTCCAATAGTCATCGTCGGCAGGCTTATTTTGAACTTCGGGGGCGTTTTTGATCCCCCCCTTTTCAACACGACGCGGTTTGGGGGCGACGGGGAAGAAATCAACCAAGCAACCGAAGGGAAGAAGCTTGCCATTGAAAGGAAGGGGGGCGTGTCTTTTAGACCACGCGCTTCCACCTCCCCGATTCTCGATGTTCCTAGCGACGGCAAAGTACTTTGTTGCGTAGGGCCACCATCGGGCTTCTAACCCGGCTTGACGTAAAAGCACACGTGCACCATGGAGGACTAATTTGACTTTGTTCTCAATGATGCCGTTGGTCTTTGGCATTCCCGGAGTAGACCATTCATGTATCCAGCGCAGTTCTTTGCAAGCACTGACAAGTTCTTTAGCTTGATCAGTGTGCATCATCTTGATGTCATTTTGAGGCCCTGCGAAGCGGTTGAAAGCGTCGACGGTGTTAGCGTCAGAGCGGTTCATGACAGGCATGACATCGATCCACGAAGTGGCGAGATCATAGAAAACGATGGCGTCGGCCTCGCCGTTGATGCCCCTGTCACGTAGCCCTCGCAGAACCATCGTGTCGGCGGTGACTAAGTCGCCAAAGTCTTCGGCTCCATGACCAGCCGCGCCCTTCTTCCGGAACAGCCTAACATTCTCCATCTTGGCACGCTGACAATGCGAGCAAAAAGGGTTCTTGGGAAGATGAGTCATCATGTGGCGGAGGGTCAGGGCGTCAGCTCTCCAGTCATCGGCGCTACGCAGGGGGCCGTGGCCTTCAAGCTCGACGGTTTCCTCAATTGGATCAGAGGCAGGAGGATCAGGGTCGGGTGGGCCAGGATGGCCTTCGGGTACAGAAGGTATGTCCTCTGTTCCTTCATGGATGACATCCCCGGAAAGAGCAGAAGGAGCGGGAACAGCAGGGATGTCAGGGTACTGATTGGCGACCGGAGAACTGAAGTTACAACGTGAGGCAGGCAAGTACGGGACGTTGTTCAGCACGTCGAGCACAATTTCCTTGCCATCAGGTCCTTGAAGGACGGGAAGCTCACCTGCGGGCCAGGTGAATGTATAACCTTGCTCCATACAGCGTTTGCCAATAGAGATAAGCGATGGCGTGTTCTGCATGACGTGGGCATCAATCACCTCGTCAATGTCCTGCATATCAGCAGCAATGCTTCCGAGGGTCGACGCCGTACCGTTGGCGGTCTGCAGGGCATGGGTACGTCCGGTTTTCTTCACCAGACTCTGCTCTCCGGCACTAAGTTCGTTCAGTCCGACAAGGTCGATGGGGCAGCCTGTATCAGCAAGCCATCGGATCGATCGTTCGTGACCAGGAGCGGATGGAGTGGAGGACATGCGCGATGCTCTATACATCATGCGCCGTCGAATCGGTTTAGATTCGAGATATTCGCCCTCCTGATCAATGGCGACCTGCTCCTGCATGGAGAGTGCGCGGAGAATGGCCTTCTCACTTTGCCGTTCAATGGTGATTTTTGAAGCGTTCTTGAACTCCCCAGAGTGAGTATATGAAGGATTCCTGGATTTCTGAGAGACATGAGAAATCTGCTTCATAAGGTTGTTATCGGAAACGACGATATACTCAATCATGGCGGAGTCATTGATCTGAACTGTCGGGCTGCGATCGTCGTTGTAGACGTTCGGACGCATAGAGGCATTCCACGCGGCACGCTTAACAGGATCAGTGTATGACCAAAAAGTAGTTTTCACGTCGCCGGTAAAACCGATAGGACAGAACATCCTATTCCGCGAAGTGTGAGAGGTGATTGGAAGGTCCTGGATAACCCGTCCGTCGGGGATGGAAACGGTACGTCTCCACACCGCATGCTGTAGCTCGGGGCCTCCACCAGTGGGTCCCTGAAACATGCAAGCCCGGTGATCGGTTCTAGACCACACCTGTGCATCAGCAGGAGGAGAGCGGCCGGGTGTCCCGTCAGAAAGGGCACCCGTCAGGCCACCAGACTCGCATTTGGTCGCTGGGCATGCGATAGATATTCCCGGCGAGGCCTGTGGGTAACGGCCCGCCCCTCTCAGAAACCCTCGTCAACCCCGGGTGCGGGACTGTCAATTCGCCCATCAGGATAGGGATTCGACGAATCACCCCCCTGCTCAGTAGCAGGGGCACTGGGCTTCCTGGGAAGCGGAGCTAGGTCAGGAGGGGGCTTCTCATGCTTGTACGTGCACTTTGGACGCGTGCACTTGCCGACGTTTAGCCACTCTCTGCAGTACCCAGGGTATATGGGACCGTCGTCATCGCGGGGAGAATTCGGCTTCTCCTCATGGTGCGCAAAGCGGCAGTCAGAACCTCGCCTACATTGCCCCTTCTGCCAATCATGACAGACTCCAGGGGTGGCAGGATGCTCATGGCGGCGATCTCTTCCTGGAGAAGGGCGCTCCCTGCTATTCCGCCTGGGGTCATCAGATCGCGTCTTTCCGCGATCACGATCACTTGATCTCGCGTCCCCTGTCTTGCGAGTATCCCCAAACGGCGAAGGACGGCGCACCCCAGGAGCGGCGGCATTCGGGTTGCGATCAGCATGCGGAGATCGGGAGTACATTCGATCCTTTATCTCAGAGACATTGTACCTCGTCCTCCACCTCGATACAGCGTTGCGAGCGGCCCTCATGATCCAGTCGTAATTTTGCACGTCTGGATTGCGATCCCAGTGTTGTACGTCAGGCATCAAGCATGGTGAGTGTCGAACTTGCTCAAAGAAAACATGCTGAAGAACATGGTGATCAATCGGTGCGGTGATTCCGCCCAGGAGTCCTTCCCATTTATCAAGGAATTTCTCAAGCTGAGGCTCGCCAGACCCGGCAGCTCTGCCGAGGGATAGGCGAAGAAGTTCATTCGTACGGATAGACTGGCTCCCGACTTCATCGGGACGAAGGTATTCAATGAGACAGAACAGGATCTGGCGGCTTTTCAGCCTCGTCCCCCTTTTTACCTGAGCCTCTTCAGTCAGCCTGCTGATCTTGGCAACAATAGGTTTCGATGTGATGCACTTTCTCAGTGCAGCATTGAACTTATTGTCAAGGATCGGGTAGAGGCACTCCCCATCAAGTTCCTCTATTGTGCTGGCGTTTTCGACACTCATGACCCAAGACATGGCATATGGCGAGTCATAGCTGAATGCGTTGCTCACGATTTCTCTCGTGGAAATGATCCAGTCTCGCAACTCATGCGGTGCGGGCTCTTTTTCGAGCTCTATGTTGGCGCACTTGTTCGCCTCAGATGGCAACGAAGTTAAGGGCGGTCGAGTAGCCTGCCCAAAAACATGGGGAGGTAAAACGCCGTCTCTGCCAATGGATATGGCACACAGAGAGCAACTCCCGGACGATGGCGGGCAGCACGCGGCGCATAGAGAAGTGCGGCACAACGAACAAGTTTGGAAACATGGAGGCGTCCCGGGGATGCTGGTCTTGACATTTATGTTGCACCGAGGGCAGACTCTCTCCTCAGCGGAAGATCGGCGAATATCGGGAGCTCCAATACCGCCGACGCCACCAACGCCATGCACACCCTTACCGAGTCCTGGTGGAAGAGAAAAACCAGTTGGCCCGCCAGAGTTATCCTGTGCTCCGTGGTGAGGCTGTGGATTCTGCTGATTTGTCACAGCAGCGTCAGGTCCGTATCTCCCGCGAATGACTCCCTGAGACGTTCCATGCTCAACCTGACCGGTGAAAATCCCCCCTGTAGGGGAACATCCGGGGTACGTGTTGATGGTCCCCCTCGGAACTGCTCGTCCGACTACGGGCGAAGACATTGCCCTTGGTGGCATTGGCCCGGCAGCTCCGGCGTGGGAACAAAAACCAGAATTTCCTTGGTGCGGTTCAGGACTCCGATGTGACGGATCTCCACGTGATGGCCCGGATCCAGGATCAGGAGCAGTGCCATCCCGCTGATTATGATCAGGAATGCAATCAGGTCCTCCAGGCCCCGCACTGGGGCCGCGATGCTTAGTTTTCCCGTCGGGATCAGCTCTCAGACAACCGAGGCAGATAGGTCGAACACTCGACCCAAAACGACGCACATCGTCAGGCGAAGCGATGTGTTGATCGCAGTACTCGTCCTTGCATATGAGACACCTCACAAGTCCGTGTCTCCCCCCTCTTCCTCTGCATGCGCGGCATCTAGGAAACTGATCGCTGCACTTGAAACACGAGTTACAATCATGGTCAAAGCAGTCCTCGCAGACTGACTTGCCGCAACTTCGGCATGGATAGCGAGGTTCCCGATGCTGTGGATGCCCGGCCTCTTCATGAGCACACCTGGCCCGGTTATCAGGGGCAGCGCCGGCAGCCCGAGCAATGGCCCTCGTTCTAGAGGGATCCCTGCCGAAGATGGGGGCTGATGGTGACGGTGGGGGTGGCCCCGAAGGAGGTGGAGGCGGAGGAGATCTCGTCGAGCTGACGGTGCGGACATCACGAGGAGGAGAACCTCTAGGAGTCCTTCCCTGGGTTAAGGGATTAGTGTCTCCAGATTTTTCCCATGATCCCGTCCCGGCGGTCGAAGCAGCGCCAGCATTTGAAGATCCGTAGGCAGCGGGAGGTTGTTCCCTTATCTCAGCGATCTGCATGTTGATCTCATTGACCCTCAGCACAAGCTTCATAAACTGCTCTTGCATGTCCCTCGGATTGGGCCCTAAGCTTTTGTCATGAAGGTCCTTGACGCACCTAGCAACACGGGACAATTGAAGCTTGAACTCCTCCTGTTTCTGTGAGTTCTCATTGAGGGCCCCGGACACCCTATCACTGAACTGCTTCAGGTCGGTCGCAGGAACGAGATGCTGAATATACGTCTCGACGTTCCCACGGATGGTTCTTTCCCTTGATATGGTTCCCTCAATGTCGATGACACTGCGAGAGTTCGCCTCAACTTCGTCTTTGATTTTCCGAACTTCAGCCTCAAGAGCTCCGATCTCAGAGAACCTAAGGAGCTGGACCTTGACGTTCTCAAGTGATTCGGCCTGCTCGCGAAGTCCAGCAGCAGATGTGACGATCGAGTCAGATCTCTCATCATAAATCTTGAAACGCTCATTCGTCTCCTTCTCGCTTCGGGCGATCCATTCGTGGAAATCACGGAACTTAGCCTCGTGTTTTGAGAGAGTTCCAGCAACGGCAGAGAAAGATGATTCAACCTTCTTCTCGAAGGCGTCAACACGGTTATTGATCTTCTTGATCTCACCGACGCAAGCGTTGATATCATCCCTACATGAACGAATCTCAGTTCTGCACCCCTGGATTTCGGCCTTGCACCCCTTGACCTCGTTGTGGATCGCGAGAAGCAGTCGTTGAAGCTCAGATGCAACAGGATGGCCGCCACTTGTGGAGGCAGACGGAGCAGGACGGCTATCAGCGTCATGATCCCCGCGACTATTTTCTTCCCTGTCAGGAGTGCAGCCCGGAGTTCCGATTTGAAAGAATGCGGGAACGAGGGAGTCGTTAACCGGTTGATTCGAAGGAAGCCCTCCATATCCAGGGGCAACAGCGCTAAGTCCAGGCCTCCGGTTCCTAGGCGTAGAGTTAATCCCGTCATCAGTCTCCTTCTCGGACATCGGGGCATTGGAGCTGAGCCCAGACCCCGCAGAGTGGATAGGAACGTCAATAGGATCGTGATGAGCTGGGGGATTAGATCGCAGTCGGAGAGCAGCTTCACGTCTCTCGGGTGACTCAGAGCTCCTCTTTGTGGCTCGTGAGTCAGTGCCGGTTTGTCCCGACACATTATCAAATGATGATGATCCGCGAAGTTGAGCTTGATCTGGATTAGGTTGAGTGAGATCAAGCCGTTGAGCAACGTCACCATTGAGTGGCTTAGGGGAAAGTACTTTGGCAACGCGGCTCGGCGGGAGCGATGTAGTTCGTCTCTCTGGTGTGACCTCGGCCTCATCGATTACATCAAGGATCCCAGGAATGGTTTCATCATCTTCATTTCCTCTCCTGGGTGGCTGATGGAAGGGGATGTCGAGGAGGTCAAATGGAGTAGAGCCAATACCAGGTGTATCCTGCTCGGATCCATCGCTGGTACGGTGGCTGGACTGCTCCTCGAGGTCGATGACGTCGGGGGCGGACTCTTTTCGAGTCTGACGCCGATTGAACGCCGCGAAGAGACCGGCATGGCTTCTTGACGAAGAGGAGGAAGGATTTGGGCCTGCTGTTTCGCGGCCCGCATCCGATCGACTAGTACCTGATGTCCGATTTGGCGGATTTGAGCCCGCGTTGTAGCGGTTCGCATCCCGACCTCGGGTACCTGAGGAAAGCGGTGGATTCGGACCAGCGTTGTAGCGGTCCGCATTCCGGTCACGGGTACCTGACAGGTGAGATGATACTGCATCAGGGATGAAGTCCATATCCGCCGGACTGGGGTGATCGTGAATGATGTCAATGTCGGATGAACCTGAGACGGGAGGAGGGCCAGCTATTTGCGGCCAATCCTCAATCGCCCGTTTGCCCACCTCGGGTTGGGCCGAACCTGCAACATGAGAAGGGGAGAAATCTTCAATGGGGTCATTTTCTCCATCATGAGGAAAACCCTGAGTAGGCTCATGCGACGGCAGGGCATCAAAGGATCTGTCAATTCGGGAAGGCTGAGACCTCCAATCAGCATCACAAAGGGATTGAAAATCCAGATTCCCAACCGAAACGGGGGCACCCGAGTTAAAGTCGAGCCGACCGAAATCAGGCGGTGTAGCCTGCGATCCACTGCCGAGGAGTTGGTCAAACTGATCCCATGTAAGGGACCATGATTGAGCCGGCTCCGGATGAGCAGCATGATGGATAGCCCGGTCCTCGATCTGGAGCGCCACGAACGGAACAGTAGGCGAATCGATGAGGGCACCTGATTTGGAGGAACCTCAGCCTCTTCTAGAGGGGGTCCGTCCTCGATCTGGAGCACTGCCGCCGGGATAGGGGCCTCCGCATCCTCATCAAACACAACCTGAGAAAGGATCCAATCGTCCGTGATCACCCCGAGATTGGGCTCTGCGCCCACCATCGGGGGGATGGGCCACAGCCGGCTGTCTAAGCCGGAAGCAGCAGGCGCGGCATTGCCGCGAAGGGCGTTGGCCTCGTCGTCCACGAAGCCCGGCCCACGATGAGAAGCTCCGGGGGACGCCATTGCTCGTACAAGTAGGCGATGGGAGCAGGTAGCGGGTCACGTCCCGCAACCGGATCACCAGCCCCAGCTTCTAGCTGGTACGGCTGATAACCCGTGGTAATGGGAGAGGTGTTGTCCTCGACCATCTTTGTGGCGCCGGGTCTGTGGTTCAATTCCCGCCGGGGACGCCTACCATGGAGGGGAATCGGCAACTGGTCGGTTGATGGCTGGGTCAGTGGCGGTGCGGGCATGGTGGTTCCCATGGTGGGCGTTCCCAGCATACGGCTGATAACCTGCGGTTTTGGGCGGAAAGGGCGTTGCCCAGGGAATCAAAAAGGGTTCACGTAATCCACGAAGAACCCAAAGAACCCGGACTCACGACTCAGTGGACTGAAGCCGGTGACCAGGTTGAAGGACGTGATGATTGAGGAAGAGGTGGTTGAAGTGAAGGTTAAACAGCAAGTTGCAAAAGATCACCTTAACCAGGCCCAGGCAAGTCCTGCCGCAGCACCACCTACCTCCTAGCACCAGCCCACCCCAGCGCCGAGAGTCCTTTCTCGGCGACGCAGCGAGATGCCGTGCTATGGCGAGTGCCGTGCTACCAAAACTAACCTGACGGGAGGTTAAACTTGAGCCAAACGGCCATTCGGCCGTTTTGCCACATGATGAAACAACACGTGAACAAAACACACCTTTAAAACCAGCAGCAAAAACCGCTCCCACTGGAAGTCGCATTCCCACTGAAAAAAAACCGTCCACCGCTCCCACTGGTTCCGGGCTCAGGAGATCCAAGGCACATCGCCGCCGCCGCAGTAGGCGGCGTTCAGCCCCAGGCCGCTGCTGATGTCGTTGTGGGCCCCAGAGGTGGGGCAACCGTGGCCGTCGCCTGTTGGAAGAACTTAAGCTTACCCCTTAAAACTCCAAGCCCTGGGGAAGTGAATCTTTTACATACGTTACCCAAAAAGTTGAAAAGTTGTGTTTTTAAGAGGTAAGTAAGGGAACTTCGAGCAAATCACTCACGAAAGAACTTCCTTCAAACCTCTCACTTCCTCGCTGAAAATCGCGAAAACATGTCCAAACTGGTGTAAAGTCAACTAGGTCCTCCAGTAGAGAGGTTAGAATAAGGGTACCAACTTTTTTCAGGATGCTTATTTTAGGGAACCCTCCCCCACACGGAGAGAAAGGGGCACCTAGCTGGGGGACCTAGGAGGCGAAGAACTTGTTGCGGTCACGATACTCTGGCAACATGGGTCTTTGGGATTTTTTTTTCAGGATCCCCCCCAAAATGGATTTTGGTTTTCCTTGTGTTTCCCTTTAATACCAGCCCAAAAAAGGGGACCCTCAAACTGCCCTTAACAAAGGGGAACCACACAAAGATTTTGGGGCCTATGGCCATTTGAGGGTCCAGGTACCCAAAATGGCACCGTAAATGGAACCAATGACTAAAACCAGCGTATCCCTAGGTCTTGAATTTTGGGCCACACTCAAATGGAATGAACCGTTTGAGGATTCCCGAATGAAGGACACCAACAGTTGGATAGTTTACAGGGGTCATTCCAATTCTCCTTCCCTGCATCTCTCGCACCATCGAGATAAGTTAACTTCCCTGCCAAGTATGGAGAGCTTTGGAACTTTTCTAGGGGTTGATTCCCCATTCTGTTCAAAAACCGATCGCTGTTTCCCCAGGGTTTGGGGTGGTTTTTAGACAGAAGATGCCTGGGTTCAGAATGGTACCCCTGGAACTTTATGTATGGACCAAATATCTGGGCACGAGCCTTCCCCATTCTTTCCAGGCATCCTTCAGTCTTCTACCCCTAGATTTGATATGCCTGGAAATGGAAAGTACTCCTAAAGCAGAAGTCACTGGACCCGCGGCATTGTTTTGGCGCACACCCCACTGGCTCGCTGAAGTCCTTCCAGTTGTTTTCGTTGCAAGCGGCAAAGATGTGAGCTTCCCAAAAAGGGTTTGGGCTGGTGTCCCATTTACCCTTTGGTGCCATTTGGGTACCTGATCCTCAAAATACCCACTTGAAAATGGCCATAGCTGGAGTGCTTCCCCTTTT
Source organism: Effrenium voratum (assembly GCA_963377175.1). Classification (NCBI taxonomy): domain Eukaryota; class Dinophyceae; order Suessiales; family Symbiodiniaceae; genus Effrenium; species Effrenium voratum. The sequence continues at coordinate 7,905 of CAUJNA010000586.1, read as the reverse complement.
TTAGGGTAGTTTTAGTTGCTGGTTCCATTTACTGTTCCAATCTCGCCATTCATCTAAACCACCAATTGAGGGAACACAAAACATGTGGGTTGCGACCCTCCCGCACCCCACTCATCCTCTTCCCTTTGTTTTCTCCCGGAAAAAGACCACATACATCAGGCATTGCTAAAGTCCTTCTATCTTGGCACCGTGCAAACTGGGTGGCGAAGCTGGAAAAAGATCTTCCCAGTCATGGGCAAATCCTTTCACAGTTCCTCCAAGTCCTGCAACAGAAGTGCTAGCACTGGCACCATGTTTGAAGTATACAGTCTTGCCCGGATTCCCCATTCGAATGGAAAGTTTTGTGAGCGATGTGTTAGGAAGTTCCTTTTGGTCTCGTGGTTTCCTGCTGGTTTCGACCAGGGGAGAATCGCGTTTTTAGGCACCGATCGACCCCTACAAGAGAACAAACATATGCGGTAGATGCATGCGGTGTGTTTGTCAAGAAGAGTCCCATTTTTGTTTGAGAGTGGTGCGCTTGGATGTCCCTGGACCCTCAAAACTAGGCTGGAAAAACCGGACCCCAGCAAATATAAATATATATATATATATGTTTTTGCCTGGTTAGTGGAAAACAAAGGGACCCCAAACAAACAAACAAGGAAAAAGGGGAGCTAATTCTGGGGAAGAAAATACCCTTGAAAATGGGTTGCGGCCCCAAAATCTTTGGGGTGGTTTCCCTTTTTTAAGGCTAGTTTGAGGGTCCAGGTCAACATAAACTCAAGTTGTCCTCTATCGTTGACGGACAATATGCACGTTTGTTCAGTGTTCGCTGGGAGTGCCTAAACCTTCAGCATCCCCCTGGGAAACACCGGTGCAAATGCGCATCAAATCTGATGCAGTATGGGTCTGTCTTTTTTGAGGGTACCTGTTTGTGTTTTATTTTACAGGGCAACCACAAGAAACGCCACCGTTTTTGGGGGTGTCCTAGATATTTGGTTCATATATAAATCCTATAGGGGTACCTTCCCCATTCTTTCCAGGGATGTGTCTTCTCAGGAAACCATCAAAATCCTAGGGAAACGGATCCGGTTTTGGAAAAGAACGATGGTTGACAACAATGGAAAAGGAATCAACCCCCAGATTCATGGTACCTTTTGGGGTAAACCGGTTGGAGGGGCAAATTCAAGAACCCACAAAAGAACGAACTGGGCCTTCTCAACCATTTGGACCGCCATCGTTAGGCTAAAAGGGCCAAGTCCCGGCCTGCCATCATGCAGAACATGCACGGCTTGCCGCAGCCGCTGATGTGCAGATTGGAGTTTCGGCAAATGGGCCTCCGGAGTCTTTTCTTTATTCTTCTTTTTTGCGGATCTCGTGTTGTTTTTTGTTTGAAGGGACCCGGTTTGCAGCTAGGGGCAACCGAAACGGAAAGGAAAATTGGAAATCCTCCCAGTTGCTCAAGTCCCCTGGAAAACATGGGAAAACATGTCCAGTAGTGAAACCGATTCCCTTTAAAACCAAGAGAAAAAGATACAAAACATATAGATTTCAGCTTATGGAAGACTCCATTTTTTGGGGGGCCCGAAGGTCCCCGGTTTGAGGTGAAAAAAGGGCCCTCTGGCTTAGGCCGTTTCCCCCTCCTGGATCAAAGAAACTGGGTGTGTTGAGGCGACCTGGAGTCTAAACAATGGTGGGTCACGCGCCAAAATGGGGTGATGGACCCATTTTTTAGTTGGGTCATGGAGACATGGAGACTCCAGGTAGTTGGTGTTAAAAGGGGAACCAAAGGGAAACTAAAGGGAAACCAAAAGGGAAACCTGTCTTTGAACCAAAGGGAAACCAACCTTTTCTTTGAGGTCCCCGAATTCTGACTCCATCTTTGTAGTTGTTTTTTTGTCGGGGAGCCAAAATAAAACCAACCTCTTGGGTCCCCTAGGCTTCAAGCCGGCATCTTTCAAGCAGGCTGGGATTCAGAACTCTTGGCCTGGGATATACAAATCAGTGAAAGCAACTCCCTAGGCTTCAAGCGCCATGAAAAGAAAGGACCCAACTTGGATGACAATCCTTAGGTAAACAATGGTGGTATGAGCCCCCCATTGTTTTGATGGTGGACTGAATCCCAGGGAACTAGCACAACTCACAACTTTGGTCTATCCCATTGAGTTTCCCAGCTTTTCACCCCAGCCCAAACAAGCCTCTACCGTAGCAAACCTGACGCCATGAATCCTTTTGACCACCCCATGGCAACCTACATGTGTGGCTTTGTTCGGAGAGCCTTCCCCAAAAGTAGGTTTTATCACAAGGGGACCCCTCACAAGAAAAACGCACCTATATACAGGGAAATGGAACCACTGCCAGAACTCTCCCCCCAACAGCTGTCAACTGGCGTGTTCAGTGGCGTGTTTTTTTTTCTTCGTTTTTTGAGAAGCAACCAAACAAAAGCAAAGTCAGCAGTTAAACATCTCGTGACCGCAGACCTCCAGCCCTTCAAAAAAAGGGGGGGGGGGTCGGTCTTTTCTGGAGACCCCCTGCCAAACATATTTTCCTCTTACGGCCATGCTTACCTGGACGCTCCGACTATTCCCTTTAAAGTGGGCTACCCCAAAGAACTTGGGGTGAATGCCAACTTCGTTTCTCTTTGTGAGTAGTCGACCCAGCAAAAGTTCTGATTCACAACGGCATCCCCAAATGGTTTGGGCCAGTAGCTTGAGGCCCAGGTCTGAAACCCTTACAAATGCCTATGGGTCAAAACCCAAATCGTACCCCCAGTGAACATCCCACTCCCCACTCAAATAGACCGAAATACCCATGGCACCATTGGTGTTGACCCACGGCCAAATGGGTTACTGCCTCCAGAAATGGGGCTTCCAATTCTCTTGGGTCATTAAACCTCGCCCTCTTCCAACCCCAAAATGACTTTTTTGCTTCGGCCTTCCTTTTGGCTTCCCTAAAGCCGACCGGCCTCAACAAACCTTGAGGGGGTGTCCCAATTGCTCGCTTCGGGTTCTCCCGGGGGGTTGCACGAAATCGCTTGGGGTGGTTCCTGTCCGTCCGCTTGGGGGTTTGCAGATGTTTGCCTTTTGCTCGGGACCCCGAGCTAAAAAATAAAATGAGAACTGTTGGCAGGGGATCTCAGCTCGGTGGCGAAATCTGCGAAGCCCTGTGAAAAGTGACGAACTTTAAGTGGCTGAATTCGGAAAACCCACAAATAGTTGGCCAAAAGTTGTTCAGTCCTAACATCCCTTGGCAAACTGCAAAGGAAAGGGGTGGGTTGTGGTTGGGAGGTGCTCCGTTTCCCCTTTCTGCCCGGAAACCAGAGGTTCCAGAAGACCTCAAACGCACCGAAGTCAGGACAGCCCAGTCAGGACGGGCGCCGGTCAGCGACTCGCGGGGCTCCGGGCTTTGGGTCGGCCACGATGCTCCCCGCGCGGAAGAAGGCGGGCGCGCGGTTCCGATCCGAGCCAAAGGCCTCAGACGGAAGCTGTTGCTTCGCTTCGCTCACGCGTCACGTCGATGCCTCGTCGGTTTTTGTTTTTCAGTCTTTTTGTGCTTCTCCTTTTTGTTTCTCCCCGCTTTTTTCGGAGTTGGTGGTTGTCTTCTTTGTCTTCTCGCCTTTTTGGAGTTGGTGCCAGGTTTGGGCTGGTTTCTTCAAAGGAAAACAGGAGGAAAACCAAAGTTCATGTTGATTGTCGTGTTAGCTTTTCTTTGTGGAGTTGGTACCCCTTTTTTACCCTCCTGAACTACCAACTTGAAAATGGGCTATGGCAAAAAACACTTCTGGGGTGGTGTCCATTGTTTAAGGGTTTGAGGGTCCAGGTACCCCCACTTCTTGGGCTGGTATTAAATGGGAAACCACCAGGAAAACCGAAATCCATTTTAGGGTCTTGAGAAACAACACCCCAAATACCCATTGGCCATGTTGCCGGAATATCATGATCCGTCAGATGAAAAAAATCCACGTGCTTTCCAGGCTTGTTGGCAAACAAACCCTTTTGTGCCAGTGGCCGGTGTGCCGGGGAAAATGCAGGGACCCACACATCAAGGCCCATGCTCGTTAAGGGCCAAACACGCCGCGAAGGAGGGCGGTTTTCAGGTCTGAGAGGGCCCCCACTTGCAGGCCTAAGCCTCATTTTGGAGCCTCCGGGGCTACAAAAAAGCGGCGTGGCTGGAAAGGCCGGCTATGCAGGTGGAGCGAAGGCGTACCCGTCCTTGACATTATGATTTGCCTGAGGGCAAAACCGAAATAAGCAAACAACCAAACCTCACTCAGCCACACCGCCCACAAAGACGCAGCCATATGGCCATGGGTCAAAATCCCGTACCCCCAGTGAACATCCCAATCCCCACTAAAATAGACTAAAATGGGTGGCGCACCTACCCCAAAATGCTACCATTCGTTTTGACCCACAGCCAGATTAATTCCCCTGGACGCGCAAGGAGTGGCCAGCTTGCAGTTTTGCCTTCAAAGGGACCAAACTTAGACCTAGGAAGTCGGAGATGCATCTGCATCCAAGTTCGGCCATTTCACCCAGAGACCTGGCGGTCCAAATCTCAGGGGTGTTTGGACCGTGCTACACCTCTCACCTTTTGAGTGAAGAGGCAAAACAAACCACACTTGTTGTTTGCCGCTACAATGGTCCTGAACTCCGGGAATAAGACCTATTTCATTCACCTTTTTGAGAGTGACGCGTGACTGACGTCCAGCGGCTGACAACGGATGGGCATGCTTTTGTTTTCAGCGGACAGCTGTGGGTCTCGACAGGCCCTGGGGTTTGGGGCTTGGGAGCGTTTCAGAGATAGCAACTTGGGGGTTCCTTCCTTTTGTTCCGAGGCGGGGGATAGCACCTAGGCCTACTGTGTAGCTCACTTGCCGCGAGGTTCGATAAAAACCGATCCCTCCACATTCCTTGAAGCAAACCGGTCTTAGAGAGGGTTCCTCTGACTACTAGACTACGATTCATCCAAAGTTAATGTACTATGTATTTCTAAAGGTGGCTGCGTTTGCTTTACTCATCTCTCTCTCTCTCTCTCTCTCGCCAGCTCAACCTTGCCCAATCTTTCGCCACGCTGCGTGTCGCCAGGTGTTCCAATCCGGGTACTTGGACAACTTGTGGGAATTCTTGGTCATGAGACTCTGCGGTGTGCCTCGAAACGAGGATTTTGAAGCCTTCCGCCCAAGGGTCCTCCGGGCCCCCCCCCATGAAAAAACCCAAAGCGGCCAATTCCTCATAGGCCCTCAAAAACAACCCATTGTGAGGCCCCAAGATCAATCGGGACCCTTACGGTGGGAAAATTAAAGTGAACAGTTGGGTGGCGCGTCTGTTTTAGAGTCTTCTTGTTTGGGGTTGGATACAAAGGAAAACCTTTGGGTGTGGTTTCCCGCTCAACCATCTAGAATGTAATTCTGAGGATCACACTTTGCTGGGCCCAGTTGGATCTTTCCTTTGCAAAGTTGGACGCGCACTGAGCTGATGCCAAAGCAAGTAACCGAACTGTTTGTGTACCACTCGTCTTACCAAAGAGTTCAAAGTCCAGGAACTCAGGGAGTGTGAAACATGGCGGATCCAACAAATCTAATGTTTGAGAACCCACGAATGTTTCCCGCATGTCTGGCAATGCTCTGGAACTAGGATGCGCAGCTACAAACATGAACTTGGTATGGCTACAAGAAACGGGACTCTGTGGAAACTCAAACATGAAACCTGTTCCCAGATAGTCCCTTGGTACCGTCTTAGGGCGCCCAAAAGAGGGTGAAGTTGCATCCTCAGGCCCTTCGAGGCTCGGTAGCCGGCAAGTTCAAAGTGAGAAGCGTTTGGCCGTTGCAGGGTTTCTGGGCCATTCCGTGCAGTCGACTCCGTTCCTCAGCTCCCTTCTGGGTGGCTTGGTTTGCTGGTTACAGGAATTTCTGGGGTTCCCAAACCCTATTTGGTTCCAAAAGGAGCTGTTCAAAGTCCCAAGCCAATCCACCAATTCAGGGGTAGCTGACTTTCTGTTGGTGAGCAAGTTGAAAAACTTGCAAGTTACCACAGGCGATTGGTTGCTTTGAAACAGGGAATCAGCCAAAAGTAACACTAAAGGCTTCCGAGGCGAGAACTGGCTATGGCTGCCAGAAGAACCAGGGTGAATGAGCAATTCTGCGCCCAGCCCTTGCAAAATTCCCCGCGGTGAGCTTTTTTTCGCCAACACTCACCAAAACGAAACGAGACCCAAACCATGTCATTGAGACAGCAATCCATGAATTCGATTGAGGCCCGAAGCCACACAAATATTATGGAGATCCTCTAAGAGCGGCCCAAACCTGAGATCCGGATGTTGGCACTGAAGCACGAAACTGGGCCTCAGCAGTAAGCACTACACCAATACATAATAGTGAGGCCCGGTTGTAGAATGTATATCTTGTTGCTTGATTCAAAGTGTCGATAAGATGATTGTATCCCAAGTCTACCCCTACCCCGGAGTAATACCGAACCAGTACTACACCAACCAAAGCAATACTGAATTGCTAGCAAGGTTTACACCAATAGTAAGGCAGTACTGAACCAGTATTACACCAATGCTATACCAATGCTAAACTCGACCTGGAGACATACTGCAATACAATCAGCACCCTCTCCTTCCCCTTGAAAATCACCCTCATTTCAATCTGGCCCAAATATGATGTTCAAGCCCGCCGCAAAAGGGGACTATAGGGGACACAACCCAAACTTTGCCAATACTTGCTGGACGTACACAAACGCGCGGTCAGACCCGCATTAAGACGCCTTTTCGGTCGATCCAACAACGGGGCGAGTCGGACCCAAAGTCCAAAGTCGCCTTTCGAATCGAAGTCGATCCTGGGACTCTTGTGGAAGGTAGCGGGGCCTGAGGCAAAGCAGGAATCCAGGAAGGCTCGCTTCAGGGCAACTTTTACCACCTGGACCTTCAATTTTTGAGAGTGGGAATACTGAGACGATAAGAAAAAAAACGAGAACACTGAGAAGCTCTAAGAAGAACCGCTTTGCAGAAAACACATTCTGGCATTGTTGACTCACATGGGCCCTTCACACAGCGTCAGGCATGGTCCCGCCAATCGAAGCTTCTCTGAAGAACGGCTGGCTCTAATAAAAACAATGTGAGATTTCGGCTTCGAGCTGGCCCCCTTTTTCAGGCCTCATGCGCTGCACCTTCAAGCAGTCTCAGCCAAATATGATGGTCTCCATGAGGTACCATGGTATTCAGCAAAAACCCAAGAGTATACCTCTGTCAGCTCGACATCGCGCAGACTACATACGGATGGCGCCAAGCAACGAAAGATGGCCAATATGCGGTCTATCTTTCGTTGCTTGTCGCGGTCCTGTCGACATCACACGGAGCACACGTGCTACAGTCCAAGTGAAGACACAAAAGCAGAACACTGAGACGCTGAGATTGGTACATTGAGTGCGAAGCATCGCGCGGCCATAAGTCATAACATCCAGCCGCGGCCCTTCAAGGTGCGGGGGGGGGGGGGGAGCAACACACACAACCCAACACCCCTTCCGCCCCGTTGAAGGGCCGCGGCAGGATGTTATGACTTATGGTTCTGGATGAGGTTTCCAAGCATGCTGGTCTTGTTGCGGCGGCTGCGGCTGCGTAGCCGTTGCCGACATCGGGCTCTCCTAAGGTAACATGCAAGCCTGGTCAAAGTTGGAACTGCGCCTCAATGAAAGTGACCAAGGGCCCAGCTAGCCTCCACACAGCTCGCAATCAGGGCGCGCAACTCTCTGGCAACTTCCACAACCACCCTCGCCAAAAGGATGGCAGCGTCGGTACTAGTAATGTAGGTTAGGTTTTCAATCAACAGCACGCAGGCGAACACCAGGTAGGTCCATAACTTGCCGCGAGCGTCGAACTGCTGTTACGGGGATGCTCAATGGTGAAAAGGATTCCTTGTTGGTGCGCAAG
>CAUJNA010000585.1:175000-192900 GCA_963377175.1 Effrenium voratum | reverse complement strand
CAGCAACAGCAACAGCAACAGCAACAGCAACAGCAACAGCAACAGCAACAGCAACAGCAACAGCAACAGCAACAGCAACAGCAACAGCAACAGCAACACAACCAACAACAACAACAACAACAACAACAACAACAACAACAACAACAACAATACAACAACAACAACAACAACAACAACAACAACAAACAAACAACAACAACAACAACAACAACAACAACAACAACAACAACAACAACAACAACAACAACAACAACAACAACAACAACAACAACAACCACAACAACCACCACAACCACCACAACCACCACAACCACAACAACCACAACAACCACAACAACCACAACAACCACAACAACCACAACAACCACAACACAACCACAAAACAACCACAAAACAACCACAACAAAACAACCGCAACAACAGCAACAACAACAGCAACAACAACAACAGCAACAACAACAGCAACAACAACAACAACAAAGCCTTTCGTAATCCAGTTATTCGATCCGTCGTGGAATCGTCTTGTGCGGCCCGTCACAAGTCTCGTAATGGCTTCGTCGCGGGCGCCGTCGTGTAACCCACGGGTGTTTGTATGGCCCATCCCGTCGTATAAGCTCCCCGCGCCCTCAAAAGATTTGCAGGCCTGTGTCCAAGTGAAGGGCTGCAATCCTATTGCTGGATCTTGTGCAGTTGTACGGATGGTGTACATGTCCTTCGGGAGATTGGCCAGCTCGGCTTTTGATGGACGGGTAACACGCGGCAACTCCATTCCTGAGCAAACCTGCCAGTTGATGAGCAGTTCCATCCACGAGATACCCGGGTCATGTGGTGTATTGGGCTGTGCCCACCGTAGTTGGCCAAGCCAGGCCACCAGAGATTGGCCAAAAGCTGTACCCCACATGTAGGCAGCCTCGAGCTCCTCGGAAATGATAGGGCGCGGAAACACAGCGCAAAGCGGATTCCAAGCTCGCAATATTTGCATTTTTTCATCTCCATTTTGCGGTGCAGCTGCCTGTGATTTGGCTTCTGAAATTCTCTTAAGATAGATCCCAGTGATCTCTGCAGCATATCGCAAAACCTGCTGGAGGGTGTGCTGATTTTCCTGTTCTTTTTGGTACAAGGTAATAGAGGCGGCCTGAACAGGCTGTGGGATTTGCTGCACGGCTTGTTTGGCTGCCGCATCAACAATTTCGTTGCCAAGGTGGAGGAATGCCTGGTAGTCATCCGTAACTCCAATGGAATTGATATGTGATTTGATTTTAATCACTCGCTGGTCGTCTGTCCGGGGTCTCCGGGCAAGGCGTTGCACTAAATCTTCATTTGCATGGTTCATATATGATAGGGCAGCGCCATGGTGCGCAGTACGGGTCCACAAGTCAAGGTTGCTCTGGCAATCCGTTACAACTTTCAAGTCAGTTCTCGATTCAAGCACGACAACAAACGCCTGGAGCTCAGCACGGGCAACTGTTTGGTCCCCCCGAGTTTGTGCAAGTGTTAGAATCTTAAAAACAAGAAGGAATGACTCGGGTCCGTTTGTATTCCCGGATCAGCGATGCATGTTGATCCGGAGCTGCAGTTGACAAGACAATGGCCCAGCCTGATAATCGAGCCGAGGTGGAACGCTGGCGGTATCCGCTCCCGTCAATAAAGACAAATGGAGCATGCGGTACCGAATGCAGCAGCTCAATCATGTCGGGCAGAATGCTGCCTTCAATCAAGTGCTCGGATGCAAAAAGCAATAATAATTCGTCAGGTTGCTGTGTAGCGACCGGGATTCGCCAGATATTGTCGGCATCTTCTCGATCAATCTGATCCCGATTGAGTGCAATGCGAGCGTCCTGCAGTTGATCACACTCAAATAGAGAATGCCTGAATGGAGCATCCTGGCGGCATAGCGGGCATTCTGACGTAGCTTGTGAACTGTATTGCAGTTCTCTGGTGGCACGCTCAATGGCAGCAAGTGCCTTCGCAGTGTGTTGGCGCAAAACTGGAGTCAGATTGGAACATTCCTTGCGATGCCGAATGTTCTCGGTAACCAGCGACATCCATGCGCGATGCAAATAGAGGCACAACCGGCGCCAAGGGATCTGCACCAAGTGTAGTTTGACATTTTCATGGGTGATGATATGGCCCGAGGCCTGCACACACCAACCCAAACGTAAGGCGGACCGTTTGGCCACACCCACTGGTCCAAAGTTTTTTTATATTCACCTGAGTGGTCTGCAAGTTCAGCGAAAAAAGAACAATGGTCACTGATGGGCATGCCGTATAGGTGCCGCTTCAGGTTCCGCCAAATAGCGAGATGCACATACTCTTCCAGATCCTGAAGTCGACTGGAAAGGACATTTGCAGTAAGCCATGGCGATGCATGCGATTCAGGCTGACGGAGCAGGGCTCTGGTGGTTTTAGTGCGGAGTTCTTCAAAGTGTCGATAACCTATGGGCACAAATGGGGCTCCGAAAAAAGCTAAGGGCCATACCGTGGTTTGTATTAAATGTGCAGTCACTGAGATGCTTGTCTGGATCCCATTCAAGCGGCCCAATCGGAGCCCAGAATGGTCGAGCCTCTTTGCCATTACTTGAAGCCCATGGGATTTGGCGTAGTGAAACACGATACCCAGTTCTACCGATTCGTTCAAAATGGGAATTTCTGCTTGGGCTGGCAACACTTCACGCAATAGACGCCGCCACTGTTGACGCTGGCTGGGGTCGGTCGACCACGCCCATGATTTTTTTATAGTTAATGCTGAGCCTGGCGGATTCACAAAAAGCTTGCATGGCAATGGTGGCTGATCGATTACTTGCAAAGTTTGTGGTGTACCATCCCCAGTCGTCGTAATAAGTGAGTGGTGTGACATGATGGGTTGACAGCGTGGCGGAAATTGCCCATGCAAATGCAGTTATCACTAACACCGAAATCGGGCATCCCTCCGGCACACCAGTAGTAGCACTGACAGGGCTAGAAAGGGAGTCCCCAATTTGTATAACTCTGGTAAGTCTACAAAGGCTATGGTACCATATATTGATGGCGAGTGGCGGAAGGCCTAGTTTGGTGAGTAGCATTTTGGCAGGGAAACGTGGTAAGAGGTTAAAGCATTTTTGAAGATCAACCGATAAACCGGACACGGCAGGGCCTCCGCCGTGGGCACGCTCAATTGCACGTTGAACAGGCATACATGCATCATCAACTGATGTCCCGGGAATTGCCCCGTAGACCCCCGGGAGGCCGGCAGTGGCCCATACCCGGAGCATTTGTCGGGCAATGACGGAAGCCCACAGGCGCCACAGAATGGATGCGATGGTAATGGGGCGGGTGGAGGTTTCGTCGCGCACCTCTGCCTCTTTGGCAAGCAATACCACTCGCGATACCAGAAGCCAATCTGGCCATCCAGAAACGAAGCTGTTCAAGATAGGTATTAGCTCCAAAATCGCTACATCTGGAAGGCATTTGAGTTCGAGGGGGGGCCAGCCACAAACACCTCTAGCACTTGCTCCGTTGAATGCAGTGATTGCTTGCCGCCATTGGGCAAGATCGAACATATCAATGTTAGATGCAAGATCAGGTGCAGTGAGCGTGTGAACGTGCGAAAGGAAGGTATCCCACACTTCTGGATTGGTCTGGGCATCAGGTGCATCACGCTGCCAGTATTGGCTCCAGTATGATGCAAAAGATTGGTGAAGTTGGTCCGTTTCATACACCTCACGGCGTTGCACTACAGTGCCAACTGGGACTTCAATCCCGGTGGTTTGTAGCTCCAAAATGGTAGGAGCAACAAGTCGGGCCGGCACAGGGGAGTTTCTCAAATAAACCGTGCAGCCAGGGTCGAAGTCGTCTGGGTTGTGGATGCGCAAGGGAAGAATCCCTTTTCGGCGGATTCGAAGTCTAGTGACCTGCAATGTGGTGGACTTAGTGATGCAGTGGACCATAGGTTTGGGGGGTCCCCGAAGTTTTCTGATATGTTTAGAGCAGTAGGCTTGCGTTTCGTCTAGAAACTGTTCGTGTTTGCGTGCAGCACATCTGGCGCGTAGTTCGAGCATTACCACGTCGTTAGCGTCATGCTTAGCCAGTTGCTGTATGGTGCAAAGCAAATCCGCATCCGGCAACTCTCTTGGAAGGTATGCGATTTCGGGCCACGAGAGGGCTTATGTGGCGAAGGAGGTAGGGTATCCGGGTGCCCTAAGGATAGCATTCCACTCATGCTGCAACTGCGCAATCCTACTGTGGGTGAGCGGGCGAGAAAGTCCGTCTGAGGTGAACATCTGTGAGTAAAGCGATTGCAGTCGCCTTACCTGTCGCACTCTCTGTTTGGCTCTCATGGTGAGTGCCTCCGCTGGTGGTTGATAGTCGTTGTGTCTGGCCACCTTGGCCGGTTGGGCCAGGGGAACCTTAATCAGTTTTTGTGGACGACATCGTCCACGATACTGACGAGACAGGCCCATATATGGTTGGCGGATGGGGTCCTGAGCATGCTGCTGAACAATGGCTTGATGCACAGCCTCTTCAACCTTACATGTCCAACGGACTAGCTCAGTCTCAGGTGTTACAGAGGAGGGAACGTGTGTAGCCGGAAGAGTAACGGTAGGGTACACTTGCTCCTATTGGAGTCAGGGCACAAATCAGTAAAATCAGCTGGCAGTTTCCAGCGCCTGAAGAGTTGGTGGGTGGGGATGGTCAATGCCACCTGAAGTGGCCTGTGACGGCCAAAGGAATGATCTACAAGGATGCGGGCGGTGCGTAACGAGCTCACCAGACGAGGATCGATAAGTAAGGTGTCGTGGCGTGCTCCCGCTCCAGGAACCGGGTCTTTGACAGCAACACATGTAGGTGGGAGGACTTCCCCTGTATGCTGCTGCCAATGTTCATGCAGTTCAGAGAAACCTTGGGATGCCAAAATTTTCCATGCCGGCAAGGTTTGCACTTTACGATTAATGTCACCACCAATTATGGTCGGTACATTGTTAAGTTGCATCCGCTGAATGCACATTTCCAAAAGGAAATTAGTCGCAGAAAAACTATTGCTGCTAGAGCGTGCATGGGAGCCATGCGGCATACCATACAAGACAAAAATACGAATGTCAAGGGTGCCCAAATGCAGATATGTTTCAAGGATGCGCGTGGTGGATCTCCACGGTCCTGGAAAAATATCCCTGGTTTCGCGGATAGGAAATGAGGATGCAACTGCCACTCCTCCACTAAAACCGCGAAGGGATTCGTTATGAGCAACGCGCTTCATGGAAGGGACGGGGTCTCCCCACAAAGTACGATATTGATGAGATCTGAACTGTATTGTCGCCCCCCCCGTCCCGTAGCCCGTCGCAGGTCCCGTCCTCACCCCGTCATTGGCCCGTCGTTGGTTGCGTGGCCCATCGCAGGTCCTGTCTTGCCTTGGCCCCGTTGTGGTCCGTCGCGTGTCCCGTCGTGCCTCCTTGCCCCGTCGTGGATTTACTACATGAGGCTGTTATTGGCCGTGCTTCGTGGCTATGTCCTGTCATTTGGTTCGTTATAGATTCGGTACGGTTCTTTGCCAATCTTGCTGATGTCTTGTTTTGGCCCAGTATCGCGTTGCGCCTTGGCCTGTCGGACGTCCCGTCGTGTGGTGTCGCACATCCTGTCGCCCTGTCGACCCCCCATGCACGTCGTGTAGCCCCATCATTGAAAGTGGCGTCTTCTCGTTCGCAGGTCTTGCCTGTTACTTGTTCGTCGTGTCACACGTCCCGTCGTGTGGCCCGTCGCAGATCCCGGTCGTGGGCTTGTCATTTCCGTCGCACAGTTCTTTTGCCCGTCCTGTCTCGTTAGGAACTGTGCTGCGCCGTCGACAATCTTGTCCTGTTGTTGGGCTCGTCACAGGCCTCGTCGCACCATTCTTTAGCTCCGACATTATGGCCCTACTATTGGTCGAGAGTCGTGTATCGTCGCGCCTTCTTCTTGTGATAGGCCATGAGACCAGAACAGACTTGTTTTTCAATTCCCGTGGTGATCCGTTTCTATGCCTCTTTGTCTTTGTATGGTCGCGTTTTTGTCCATCTGTTTTTCGGTGTCTGCACGCTTGCGGGCCTGTGCATGCTTCTGTGTGTGCCTGTGTTTCTCTGTGTTTGTGTCTGTGTTTGTTGTGTGTTTGTGTGTGCGTTTGTGTCGGTGTTGTCGAGCTTCGCACCTTTTTTGTCGAGGTTTATGCGTTTTTTTGGCGAGGTTCAATTTTTAAGCGCTTGTCGTGGTTAAGCCGCGCCCTCGCCAAGGCCTAGGCCGTGGTGGGTGTGCCAAGAACAGAGCAATCTTGTAGAGCCCGCGTCGGCAACACATTTTGTGCAACTAACTCAGGCACATACATCTTTTTTTCATATTATACATGTCAAAATATGTATACTCTTCGCACGCGAAAAGCAGGCCGTTCTCCAAACACAGGTCGCGAGATGCACTGAGGGCCGGACTGGTCGCGATAAGGTCACGCTAAAGAGTCAGTGAAAGGCGATCGGAGCAAGGCGAGAACGGATCCACGGACTATTGGCCGCAAAAGCTCCATCTGCATATGCAGTTGTTACAAACGCAAGCGAAAACGCGATCGACCAGAAAACATCCTGGGCGCAAGCAAAGCCGAAACTCTCAGAAGACGGGCGCGAGATTTCAGCCAAAATGGCTATGGACGAGCAAATATATGCCCCGACTCTTTATCTGGAAGACACAACGGCTTCGCTCATAGCGGACTATTTTTCCGAAATATCCCGAATATTTCGATAATTGCACTCCAGACCAGTTTTCCGAAATATTCCGGATATTTCGACGATATTTCGGGAAAACGGTCCCCGAAATATTCGGAATGTCCCTACAATAAATGAAGCCATTGCGTCTTCCGGATTATGCCCGGGGTAGCCCGGACAGATTTGGGTAAGCGGTCCGTAGGAAATATGAAGCGGTTGCATCTTCCAGAGGCAGCCCGGACCAATTTTCCGAAATATCCGGGGTTTTTCGGAAAAGCGGTTCGGGAAAACGACCGCAAGTGCGACGAGCAAGTTTCACGGTTTCGTTTTATAGAGTCAATATATGTATAATTATCATAAATATACTTTTACATAATAAACAAAATACATAAAAATACAATCAACACATAAAAAACACATTAACAAACACATATAATATATATATATATATATATAAACACAAAACACATATAAAACACACACACACACATAAAACACACATAACACACACATAACAAACACATTAAAAACACATAAACACATCAAACACCACACAAATACATAACAAATAATCACACCGAAAAACACCAACAAGCACAACATAACACAACAACCACCAACCCGAATACACACAAACAAGAAAAACAAACAAACACAACCAAACGCAACAACATAAACACCAACAGAAACAAACAAACAAACACATAAAATAACCACAAACAAATATCAAACACTATTGAAAAATCATAACTATCAATAATCTAAAATAGTATAATTATCTCAAATCCATAATTCAATTATATTCTCCGAATAACAAAAACGGCACAATTCGAAAACCACGACATCACAAAACAACCACCTGATAATAAACATCTAAACAAACAAGTACAACCACACCAACATATTCAAAACAAACAAACACATACGATAAAAACATATATGTTTTCATATCTATATAATACACTTTCAAGCGTAACATGTCTACATTCAACGATATCATAGTATAAAACTCACATCTTACTGTACACATATTTCCATTTTTCAGAAATGATTGTGTGGACAGACCTTGTATCAATTCTACCTTAATGATCAAACATGGACGAACACTCTCAAGCCAGGAGATCCAACTGTCAAAACCGTCAACAGCTAGCCTCAAGGAGCTGATATGCAAGGATGGCTCAGAAACATTGGAGTCCGCCGACCCCATCCTTCAAAAAGAAGCATTCAGCACGCCACATCAAACACAGAAACAAGCATTTAACATGGGGACAGCATGTATCGGGGTACAAATTACGTGAGGCTACGGCAGTTTTAGAAACAAGCGTCAGGGGCAGGTCTATGCTGAGCACGTTTTATTTGGAAACAGCAGCGACAGAAACCAGGTTCATGCCGTGTAAACAACCTCCCGATCCTTCACCCCAAGCTCCCAAGTTCATGCTGCAAGATCACACCGCTACCCCAGTGGAAACCATGGGAAAAGGCTGACCACCTGCCGCCACGCAGCCGCGCTTCTCACCGCCTGCTGGGCCTCGCATGCGCTCAGCACCTTGGCGTTTATGCCCCGAGTGGGTAGCATGGTCGGAATAGGTGAATGTGTCCATCGGAAAACGCTAATGTTGTGGGTTCTCTTCAAATCCAACTGCAACTGCTTGTAGCTGGTCTATCCAAGCCTGTGCCCAAATCCAAACATGGAGTCCCTGTTTGGAGCCGTTCCTTTTGAGTTGTTACACTCAGGCCAAAGGTACAAAGCAACCCGGCGGGATAGGCAAGATCGGTGGCTTGAATGGAAGACCTGCTCTCCTCCTAGGAAAGGCCTATGCCTGAGCCCACAGTAACGTCCGGTTAAGCTGATCTTAGCACTCGTTCATACCAAAGCTGTCCCGCCCTTTGTCAGAACTTGAGGTGATATGGCACTCCATAAAGCTTCTTTGGTGTATATTATTGCCTCTTGTTTGAGCGTGATTTGTGGGCTCAACTCAGGCTTTTCCTGCTTGGCGGCGCGATGGAAGTTCTTCTGCGCACCTTGTTCACCGAACCCGAGCAAACACGTGCACAAACCAGGGATCATGTCCAAAGAAACCCAATTGCCTGGGATCCCTTGCAGCGACCACCCATGAAGAATGTATCGCTGGCTTCGGCAAGCAAGGTCTGCACACAGTCAGTTGGCAGCGAGAAACAACAATAACCACAACATCGAGGTCATATATTTTACAGCAAACACCAGTATTAAATTACAGTCAAACACGCCACGCCTTAAGGCTCTGTGGGTCATGCTGACTGATCTGAAATCCAAATAGGTGTGCTGCCCGAGATTCTGCACTGTAGGTCGCAGCTGTAGGAAGAAGCCTGGCAATGATGCTGAGCGAAGGACATCCAAGTCAAGTTTCTGAGCACACCACACCGGATCTGGATTTATCTGCCCATTCCAAGCATGCCTCGGGACTAAAGCCATGGTGCAACAAACAGGTGCGCGAAGCGACTGGCTCTGACGAGTAAGCATGCTGCCTGCGCAGGCGCATGGTTTCGGCCAATGCCAGCGCCAAATCAGGGCTTCCATGTAGTGCGCCAAGCACGCTGTTGTAAATGACCTGAGGCTTTACGCAAAGATTGGATTGCTCGTGAAAGGCTGCCTCTTGCATTCTGCCTCTCGACCGCTTGTATGACTGCTTCCGGGCTGCCACAGTTGGCTCCACTGCTGCGCAAACCAAATCCTGACTTGAAAGAAACAGGCAGAAACAGAAACACACACAACACAAGCACACACACACACACTGACACGGAGACAGACACAAATGCAAACACAAACACAAACACAAATACAAACACAAACGCACACACACACAAACACAAACACAAACACAAACACACACACACAAACACACACACAAACAAAAACACAAACGCAAACCCACACACAAACACAAACAAAAACACAAACACAAACACAAACACAAACACACACAAACACACACAAACACACACACACACACACACACAAACACGCACAAACACAAACACGCACAAACACGCACAAACACACACACACAAACACACACACAAACACACACACACACACAAACACACACAAACACACACACACACAAACACACACAAACACACAAACACACAAACACACAAACACACAAACACACAAACACACAAACACACAAACACACAAACACACACACACACACACACACACTTCAACTCCCAAGGGAGGGTGCTAATCTTTCGAGTACAACTGATGAGTCTCGAGTACAACTGATGAGTCTCGAGTACAACTGATGAGTCTCGAGTACGATGAGTCTCGGCTCGCGATGCATTCGGCTTCCCTCTAGTGTCGAAAACGTTACAAGGTTCAACATGAAGCACACACAGCGAGAGAAACAACGGGCCAAAAGGACTTTGAATCACTGGTGCAGGTACGTCAATCTCGCGTCCGAGACTGACATCACAGGCAAGAGCAAAGGTCTTCGTTGGTGCCAGCCTTGCTCTGCCCCTGGCACCCCCTGCGGTTGAAATCATAAGCAATTGTGGTGGCAGGGTATTCTGCCACTCCGCACACACACGCCCCTCCACGAGGGGCGTACATTCTCTTTTGCTTCCGGAAGATCACGCGCTCAACTCCCTAACGTCAACCAAAATATCCACAGCGGCGGGGAGAACGAGAAATTGCACGCTCTGTGCGATGCCGCTCAGAAGACGGGGACGAAGGATCTCCAAGTTGAGCAGGAAGTGTGCCGCCATAGAAGACCGGCGGAAGATGCAAAGATGACGGATGTGCAATGTCGGACATGGGCGGGGCGTAGGTGAACATTTCCTCGACCTGGATGGAGATGTCCGGATTGTGTAAGCCATCAAGTAGTTGATCCGGAGCGTGATGGGTGGAGAATGACTCATAGCGGGACAATATCCGTTGGTATCCTTGATGTTGCCAATCTCGAATAGTCCATGCTTGGCCTGGTTCATGAGTCTCTTCATCTGGATCGGTCACCCGTTTCCACTCCCGAAAAGTGTTCTCTGGAAGGTACTTCATCATCCGGGTGCCATAGCTGAGGTTGTCCAGGAATATAGATCCGCACCCGTTCACGACCCTGCCAGACTGAATACTCCAGCCACGGGTGCTGAATGTCAGTCCGGGCCGACGTCTGAGTTGCATCATCTGTATCCATGTCAAAGTGAAAGATAGGGCGCACCACAGGTTCCGATCCAGCTAGCAAGGAGACAGTCACCATGCACAACCATGCACAACCAACAAGCACACATGAAAGCAAGAGAACGTGAAAGCACCATTTTGTACCACGGTCAAAACTCATCAGTCTACTCAGCAACTAGCTCGAAGATAGGCTTCTCCTTGGTGGCAGAGCTGCTTGGTTGGCTTGCAGGCAGATAGGGATCAGCGACCCCAATAGACTCAGGCGGATCAACGCCCCGAGAAGTACGCACTGGTTGGTGCGGTTGCGACGCTTGACGCGCGCGATCCGACAGCTGCTGACCGATCCCTGCTTGAAGACGAGTGAGATCCTCAGTAGAGAAAGCCGACGCATCCGAAGATCGAAGAATCGCGTCCAACATCTGCGTAGACATGCACAAAGCCGATGATTGCGTGGCCACGTTGTGCTGATCGGGAGAAAACATCGAATTGAAGCCGTAGTCAAGTTCAGGAGCTGCGACGCGCCGGTAACCTTCTGTGGTCCAGTCCCGCTTGTACCAAGTACTTCTGGCGGGTTGAACCCCGTCATCCCTTCCCTGTACGTATGACGTGGAGGAGGGTCATCACGTTCGTCTTGTGGTGTCCATGCCCCTGGATGGAAAATCTTAACCCATTGAGCGTCAGGTCGCTGAGGATCAGGGCACCATTCTAGCCACGGCATGATGATCGATCAATGATGCACATGGCTGCAAGATACAAACATGGTACAAGTCAATCAAACTCAAGGCCTTAGACAATGCACTCAAGACGCAAGACGCAACAAGCACAATGTTTTAAGCAACAGTCTGCCCAGGCATCAATGTCGCTCGTCCCAGTCAAAATTAGGATCGTAGCTCGGTGGAGCGTACACGAGATCTGGCGATCCAATGTTTGGACGTGGTTGGTATCCCCGCGTGCGCCAATCTCGATATTGCCACGTGTATAAGGACACGTAGGAGACCGGCAGTGCGAGGGCATCCGCAGTGGTGCCTCCTGTGCTGTCACGAGGCCAACACACGTCAAAGTGGTAGACTCTGCGCCATTCACGATATGTGGACGCGTGGTCCGGAGCTGGGCCTAAGGTGGATTCTGCCACAGGCTGCCACAGGCTGCCACATGCCCGGTGTGTAAACACGAATCCATTCCACTCTTGAGTTCCCAGGGCCACGCACGATGTCGTACTCAAAGTAGCGCGGGAAGGCTCATCTCTCGTTTCCAAATGTCGAAGTTAGCATGACAACCGAATGCGTCTCTGTGAAGCAAAGGGTCTGCGAAAGAACAAACATGTGAGAAGCGCAAGGCAACCCATGCACAATCAGCAAGCAATGCGGACCGACTTTTCACACACAAGGCTGCACGGCACCTGTTCACTGTCGTTGATGACGTGCGCATCTGCAATGGAAGTGTCCTGGTTGACGTCTCACACAAGGGGAAAGACACTTCCGTCCATGATGTATAAAGGCATGGCAGCAATGCTTGCATCTTGTAGTTCTGGACCGTGTTGCACGAGTAGACCTTTTGGGAGTGAACACGGTGAAGGGTCGTCAAGAATATTGCCCTGCAGTGGTTGATGCGGCACCTTTCAATGCGCGAGTGCGCTTTGGAGTGCGCGTGGGGCTCCGAAGATCATCAGCACTGAGTTGGTGACCTGACCGACGTGTGCGTTCAGAGGTCATAGTGGCCGGGCAGGATTGTCCTCAATGGATGAAGTGGGTGAAGTGAGGGCAAAAACTGTGGGTGGAGGACTGGAGGTGGAGGAGGTAGAACCAACTGTGGTGGAGGTGGCGGTGGTACCGGCGCCCGCAATCAGTAGGCGATCATGAAGTGAGGGTCCGTGATACTGCAACCACTTCGGCTGCACTCCATGGGTCCAGGTTATGAACGTCTGAACATTTTGTTCCATCATGACTTGAACACTCAGGACAGCAAGACAAGGCAAGCAAGACAACAAGTCCAAAGCAATACACAACCACGCAGAATAATTTTGACGGCGCCAACGCTGCAAAGGTGTCTAGCTGCGTGCCTCAAGTTGCTGATAAACCTTCCATGCCTGCTTGACTTCCTCCGCGGACTTTTGGAGGGAGCGGGCAATAGTCTTGTAGGTGGGTCTGGCGTCCTTGTCTTTTTTGCGCCTGACCATCTCATCCAGCTCACCTTGTGTCCACGCCGTGAATGGTTCATGGTACGCATTGCGGAGGGCATGGTGAACTCCTGCAGAAGTTCCCGAGGGCCATGTACCACTGTTGGTGATGGGCGAAACGATGAAGCACCAGGATGGGGACGGACAGAACCGTCCGAATCCGAATCCGGAGTAGAAGAGGGCGTCATCACCGGTCCACGATCGGTGTTTGCCGCGATGGGAGTGGGCACTCTTGGTTGGGGAAGCCGGTCAACAAGAGCATCTGGACGAAGATCATGGTCTGTTCCTGGGCCGGGAACATCACGACGTACATCTGGAGGAGGCGACAGCTCAGGCGTGTACCAGGTCGAGGACGTGTCCAAGGGCCGAGTCCTAGTGCGAGGTGGTGCGCGCGACCGGTCTGACGCGATGCGCTCCGTGATGATGCTTGGACGTAGCCCGTGTCTTGAGTTGCGTGGCGGCCTGGGAACCATCCGGGGATCGGATTCCGAATTCCGATCTACCGCAAGGGCAAAGTTCAAGGTGTCCAAGGCTGTGGCAACCTGGGAGGCGAGAACGTTGAGCACAGCCATCAGGTTATTCACAAACTCTGGAGACAGCCGCGTGGCAAGCGTAATCAATGCAAGGACAATACAAGCAAGAGGCGGCTGCGAGTCACCACAAGCAACTCAAACTGGCATGCATTTCGGCTGCATCTGAGAGCTGAATACCTTTTACCGTGCGCCGAGCTTCAACGGCCACGTGTGAGTCCGGAGGGACGACACGCTGGCATGGCTTTAACTGCAGGATGATCTTTCGGCGCGGCACCGCGATGGTCCGAAGTTAGGGCAGGGCCCCGACGAGCAAGCGGTCGTCTGCGATGACTGCGGCTTCGAGATCGGTACCGATGCGCTTTACGCCTCCTAGACCGTCTTCGCCTGTTGCGCTCCCTGGATGCACTGTCACTAACTGGTTCAATGAGATCAGCAGCTTCCGCTAGATTGGTAGAAGGCATCGAAGGAGGCGGGGGTGGTGGGAGCACCTCGAATACTGTCGGTACTGGAGGGACCGCAGGAGGACCGGTGGGTACAACGGGAGGAAGCGGTGGTTGCGGATGGCGCTGGTGACCCTCAAGACGTTTTAGTCCAGCCACTAGTATACTGATCTACGACGAGATGGAGTGTAGTAGGTAACGACATTCTCGTAAAAGGTCACCATGATCCATGACGGCAAAGGAAACGGCCGATAATGGTTAAGTGACACGATCAGTAGCAAACCACAAACTGCGGAAGCATCAAGATTAAAAGCAAACAAGCAAACAACAAGGTGCACCAATCCGCAAGCATGCAAGCACACGGTGAACTTTTCCGGAAGAGCAATCCAAGCAGCTGGAAACGTCATGATGAGTACCACGAAAACAGCTGGCACAAACCGCGTAGTGGTAGTCCAAGGGAATCATAGTTTGAACGCCATGCCGAAAGCCTTTACCAGAACATCCCCAAGTAGCTGGGAACTGCAATGGATGATCGAAGCTTCCACCTGCCATCTTTGGCGTGAATGCAATCATAGCAGTGGGAAGCAGCAATGTCAGCATACGTGCCACCGCGCGGGATGACACAGTGGGGTTGGCGCAGTCGCGCCACTCCTCCAATGCAAAGCGGACGATGAGAGTGGACTCCGGCGAACTGGGTGGCAGCCTTCACAGCAGCCTCATGAGAAACAAGGCTCCCTCTGCAATAGAAACCGATTGGAGGAATCCACACTTCGTTCCAGTTGGTGTACTCGGGATTGGGAGGTGGTTGCATCTGCCTTTTCGAGGGCCGGATGAGCTCCTCATCTTTCAGGACGCCGATGGCGGAGTAGATGTCAGTGTTGTGCGCCCAGAAGAACGGCGAGATCGACTGCGGGCGAAGGTTGTCAGGTAGTTTGCGACGTGGCTCAAAGGAGAAGAGGATCCCGTACTGATTGTTCCTCGAATCCTTCTTGGTGGGCGCGTTGCCGGCAGCTCGGAGACAGATCTCACTCTGTCTTCATCCTGAATGATGTTGTGTCGGTGCGGCATAAGGCTCCTGTAGACTGTTTCCCAGGATTTCTTCCACTTGGCTGGGTCCGGAAAGACTAGCTCCGCAATGCAAGGAAGCGTGTAGTACAGAACGTCATCGATCAGTATGGCAATTTCCTCGATCCGACTGCCTGAGCGAAGCACAAAGCGATGGCTGCCCAGCGACGGCACCGAAGTCCGAACAGGAAGGTGAACCAGGTCCACCGTGGTGGACGCCACCTAACGGACTGGTGGAATGGACGGCGATCGAGGTTGCCTGCGATCATCATGAGTTCGAAGGCCACTCTGGGTCCATTCACCCCAGTCATCTTCATCTTCTGAGTGTCCATGTGGGCCAGGCGTAAGCCTAACTCGGGATCGGCGGGGAACTGGTGACCAAGAGCGCGTCTCTGCTGTCTGGTCCATGCTGCGTGAGGAACTGTGAGTTTGAACATTGCGTAGATGCACCAGGCCGTGCGTCTGGACAAAAAGTTGCACCTCATTGCCGTTGATGAAATTCGGGAACTGGTCAAGGGTGACCTGACTGGTGGTCTGCACCGTCCCATCCGGGCGCAGAAGGCTGCTGACCACATACACCGTCATGTCTAGGGCAAGAGAATACCGCAATGCAAGAAACCACCGAATCCGAGCCAACTACACACATGCACGCACACACCAGCAAGTGCACAGACAAAGAGGCAACAAGCGCAAAAGCAAAGAGGCAACATGCTAATTTTGACGCAACTTGTCGCCGGACATCACGTAGGAGATGAGGATTGAAGCCATAAAGACGTTTGAGAGCATCTAGGCCAATCTGTTGTTGGATTGCTGGCTGAGCTCCACGCACAATGAGCCACGATCGAGATGACCACGAGGAGTAAGTAAACATCTGATCATTGGCACTTCGGACGCCTTTGATCTGAGAAGGATGATCGGGTAGTTGTGGTGTGATAGTCCTGGAAGATGAATCACACATGTATCCAAGCACTTTGGCATCGTTTTGGGTCTCAAGCATTACTGGAGGGCGATAAAATTCCAAGGATAGAAAGTTCCTGAGGACAGCGGTTGACGGTGCTGAATTCCGCAGGAGTATGAAGCGATTGTCAACATAGCGCTCGTGCCAGATCACAGCAAAGTCTGGCATT
Source organism: Effrenium voratum (assembly GCA_963377175.1). NCBI lineage: Eukaryota > Dinophyceae > Suessiales > Symbiodiniaceae > Effrenium > Effrenium voratum. Next base: position 176,708 of record CAUJNA010000585.1, on the reverse strand, counting down.
TGAAACTTGAGAGAGTTCATGGTTTGGTGCCAGAAAAAGTCTTCAACTGTAGCAACAAGATTGCAAAGAGGAGGAGCAGCTGGTGATCCCGTGGCAACGCCGCGTTCCTGCCGGAACAAGTAGCCGTTGATCTCGCAGTGACTGTTGTCAATGACGAAGTCAAGAAGACACTGAAGGTCCTCCTCACGAAATGTCCGAGGAACCTTGGTTTGACGGCGCCACTTGCCTTTGAACATGCGTCGCCGATGATCCGACTTCACCTCGTAGACCGACCAATGTGATGTGTTGCGTAGACCGACCACCTGATCATATCGGTGAAGTAAGACCTGCAGAGCTTGATTAAAACGTTCAGTGGGTATGGATGTGAAGAAACCGGAGAGGTCCTGTGATATACAGATTTATATACCAGCTGTATATATTCCGTGGGCTCCTCACGCGATAGCGCATTCCAAAGCTGCTGCGCTAGCTCCTGAACTGAAAGCTGACCAGGGACGTCTGGAAAGGTGACCTTGGTGAGCTCAAAGATAAGGGCGCCGAAGACCGTGAGGAGGGGTGCTGCCCATGCGCGGAAGAAGGAAATGATTGGTCTCGCTTTGAGCCAGTCCTTGGTCGGTTTGGGAAGAATGCGAGCCGTGGGCAAAGGTGCATGAAGTGGAAGTCCCCATGCACAACGGTGTTGTAGTCGAGCAGGTACCATGGTGACAACTTCGGCGCGACAAGATGCCGCAGACTCACGGCACAGTGCAAAGACTTCACCTGTGCAAAAGGTCTTGTGCATCAGCATGTCATGTACTCGTCATACCGTTGCCAACAGGTATGAGCTCCAGATGTCGGATCACCAGAACCATGGGTGCATACCACCGTTCTTTGAGGTCCTTCACTTCTACAAGGCGTCATTGCTGTGTGAAGTCATGCACTCCACCTTCGCTGATATGAAACACCTCAAATCCCTACGGTCTCGCTTTCCGGACCTGTATGACTTCATTCAAGATCCGGGCCACCATCAACAACCTTGCGTCTACCTCAGACTCTCACCGTGGCATAGTCCATACTACATTGGTGGCAGCGACATGCATTCAAGAGTCAACAAGTGACAAGCAACTCACAAGACAAGACAAGCAACTCACAAGGCATGCCAAGCCCCAAGTTAAGCGCAGACAGGTTTTCAATCGCGCATCGCAATGCCGCACAGTCGCCACTCCGTACTCGAAAGGCAGAAACATTTTACCCGGTGAGTAGTCGGGCCGCCACGACGAGGAGGCACAGCGCTTTGTCCGAGAGCTTGGTGGTGTAGCCTGGCTCCAGTCCCCACAAAGAGGGCATTGAAGCAAACGTAGGTGCATCACCTTTTGGCAAACGTTGACGCGCCTGCAAGAGCTGGGCCGCCATGGGTTCCAAAGACTTGTTGGCGTTGAGACGGGGCGGGTGGTTAGCCCACTTGACCAGCAATGGCACGGTAGTAGTAGTAGTAGGAGCCTGCTTGAGGTATAATCGTGGCTGATCACTGGTCCAGGTGTAGTGCTTGATGATGTCTTCCGGCGTGTTGTGCGCGGTGAGCAACTGAGGTGTTGCTTGCTTGGAAGGCGGGGAAGACAGTCCGTGAAGAGATTGTATGATCCGAGGCTGCTGCTGAGATGGAACATCAAATGACCTGCCGTCAAGGGCCGCCGCGCTTACCGTGGGTAGCGAGCTGGTAGGCGTCGAAGAC
>CAUJNA010000585.1:140000-170000 GCA_963377175.1 Effrenium voratum | reverse complement strand
TGCAAGATCACGGGGGTCCAACTGTGGATTGGCAGGGCTGACATCAATAAAGAAGTGATCAAAGCGGAACACAAGTGCCTTGACTCGGGTTGCGCTGCAGCCTGACCGGAAACTCATTGCGGATGCGGCCTGTCCAGAGAAAGCTTGGGCTTCTGGCCAGGCCTTGACTTGCGTAGCTACACGGCCGTACATGTTCTGCCGCGCTGGCGCACGTGGCTCTTGCTCACGGGTGACTTCGTCGTGGACGTTTCCGCTTGTGTACTGGTGTTCAAGGAGCATAGGCGGCAGCTGAATTGAACATAAGCATTCTGATGACAGCTTGGCTGAGAGTGCGAACATTTAATGACTCGGACCTGCCCGCTCTGCAAAGCCTTTGCTGGCGCGCCGAGACTCTTTGTAATGTCTTGCACCGACATGGCCCACGTGGATATCTTGTAGGATGTTGAGGGTGACAAGAGTGGCGCCGGCCGCGTTGCTCTTAGAGTCTTTGCAGCTGCCGGTCCGCCAGCCCCGGCTGGAGCGCGTGTCCCCAATCAGAGGGCTCAAAGACGCCCGGCGCTATCTGCTCGGCAGACGGTGGCGCCCTATCTGAAGTGGGGCCCGCCATCCGCAGGCACCGACCCTGCACATCAGCGCTAGGGCAAAGGAGCATGAGTGCGGGCGTGCCAAAGATCGAGGCCCGTTTGCAAATCTTGCAGCTGCGTCCAGGCCTGGGCGGATGCTGCTTGTGTGTGTGTGTGTGTCTTCGGCTTCCTCACTGGACCTGCTGTTGTAAGTGAGGCGTCTATTGTAGAAAGTGCTTTTCTAATTCAGGATCCCGCAACTGTTTTAGGGGTCTTCAAGTAGACAGTCTGTTTCGCAGGGACAATTCGGACAAAACAGCAACACATACCATTTGCCTTTTACTTTTCAAGGGTGGCTTATCTAAGTCCTTTCCAGCTCAAAGGCTAAAGTTCTTAGATCTAGGAAATTCAACTTCGCTGGTGGTTCCCAAACCGTTAAATTTCCAATAATTTCGACATTAAAAAACACAAGCCCAAACAGTCGCACAAAGGGGGGGTGCCCACAGGAGCTCCTGATCCTGTTGAATATGACTGTTTCAGGTTTTCTTTGATGTCAATCTTTTTGGGGGGGTGGCCCGGTGGGAGAAGGCCCCAGATCACTGCCTTAGCCTTTTACTTTAAAGGGTGGTTCACCGCTCTTCCCAGTACGAGGGATACTAACTAAGTATTGGAGAGTCCAAGTCCACCCCCTCCCCCTTCCCCTAAAGCGGGTCCCCGCAATTGTCAGTTGGCACTGTTCCAGGAGGGGGCGACACATTCGAGAAGGTGATACCTCTGCTGCTTCTGTAGTTGGAGGCCTCGCTGCAGGTTATCAGCCGTGTTCGAGCTGCCCTATTTGATTGCAAACCAATTGCTCTGGCCCGGCAGTCTGGACCATGGCCGCGGTCCAGAAATGCTGCGAGCGTCAAAGTGATGAGGCTTCGCCCGCGCCGATGGCAGCATGCTGGGGATTCTTGGCCTGTGCTGCTTGCGCGGTGGCCGTGCAACCATGGCACCTGCTCGCTATACAGGATCGGCGCTGAGGCGTACCACTGCGTTGGCTGCCCTGACGGCCCCAACGACAAACTTCAGCGGATGCGCTTGTCGAGCCGGGACTGGAAGGGCCAACCGGGCGCAAGATTGCTCAGTAGGCGGGTTCAGCACTGTTCAGAGCTTCCACTGTTTGCATTGTTGGCTACCGTCGGTCATTGCCGCCCCCTTATCTTCAACCGCTGGCTGGACTTAGAGGTTCGGCAGTCAGGGAATCGATTGGCCTGGGACCTGGACTTCGAATGCTGGTGGGACCGTGATGAGTTTCTACTTCGCAGGGCCGGATGACTTTGTAGCCGCTTATCATCTGTTTCGACATGGTGAGAACAGTGGCTTGCATTCCGGCAGGAGGCATTTGTTTTGACGCACAGAGGTCTCTGTAACACGGGTTCTCGAACAGGCTCCAATTCAAACCAGCAGCTTAGTATTTGTCGATGTTTGCCTGCTGTCTGTGGCTGAGGACAACCCGCATCCCTGGCCAGTCGACCCGCCTGGCGACTTGTTGCCTGCTATGCCCCGGTTGTTGCTTCATTTGAAAACGGTCCCCTTTTCCTTTTTACAGGTCCCGCACAGGCAAGGCCACTTGGCCTCGCTCTCTCTCTCTCTCTCTCTCTCTCTTTGTCTCTCTTTCTCTCTCTCTCTAGCTCTCTGCACTGAGTTGCCTTTGACATGCCTCTCTCTTAAACAAAAACAACAACAACAATGTTGGCTATTTACTGCCAGCACAATGGTCTGTGTAGCGTGTCGGAAGCAATTTGTTGAACATCCTGAGTTTTCGGCGCAGGGTGAGGAAAGCCTGTGTGTTCAATGGCCCCTGGCATCACTATGGCATCATCTTCTCACCTTCCCCCATCTGCCAGTCCCTTTTTTAGCTCTCCTGGAAAAGGCCGAAGGCCAACTGCCATTGCAAGCCAGCAGCGCACGCGCTGATGCCTCCGTGCGGCGAGCCAAATTACAACCCAAAGGCAAATGTCTATATATGTATACATATATATATATATAGAATATGGACACACACACACACACCCCTCTCAGCAGTTTTCAGGAGCCATCACCCCGAATCGGCTCCGCTTTGCTCTGTGACAACGAAAGGCGGCACCTACTCATGGAACCTTTGAGCTTGAGAAAAATATTGGCAAAGCCCCACAACATGTTTCGACCACTTTTTGCTCCCCGAACGGCCCTGACAGGGTCATTTTGAGACATCCCCACATGGCTCAACTTGCTGGGCCCTCCTTGACCAGTCCAAGCCACAGGCGGTGCAAGCAACTTCATCAGGCTGGCAGCGTTCGAAGACAACCAGCGCCTGCTGCCACTCTTGCGCTCCTCAACAGAATCCAGAAAGCTAGCTGAGCTCTTCCCCATGCCATGATTTGTCAGGCAAACCAGCTTGCAAGCCTACCTGAATAGAAAGCAGGAAAGACCAATGGTAAGACCAAGGCCGCAGTGCAAACAGCTCGACGGCATGAGCCGGTAGACAATTCAGGAATCATACCCTATCCGATATCATCAAGAAAACAAACAATCGGTACTCATGGAGAGCGCAGTATTCTGATCTGCCCAGCATTTCTGAAGAGTACCGCCGCTTGTGGCATTAAATCAGCTGCCTGACATCTTCTCTGACAGAGATGGAGCACACAACACAAGTCCTGCACAGGCGCTGATGCAGGCACTGAAGGCGATCACATCCTCAAGATCAATGCAGGCCAGACCAGCGCGTTGCTTTGGAAAATCAATACGTGCAGCTTGTCGTTTCGGGAAACCACTCAATTCACACAACGCCTGCTGGGTGTCAAGCTTTAGCCCCGCAATGACAAAAGCTTCAGGTGCCTGTGCTGTCCCAAAGGCGGATCGTTGCTTAGAGCCCTGGAGGCTTTCTCGAGATGCGTGAGAAGAACATTGGGTTTGTGTTCGCTGCATCATCGGTATCTGGCAACATCCTTCTAGCACCCAGTACATCCTCAATCCAGTCCCGCCACAAACTTTCTGGGAGCGAAGTAGGTGAGCAGGTGACATGGCACCGCTGGCCAGCTCTGAAGTAAGCCTAAATCTGTCAGTTGAGGATGCAAACAAACCACTATCATAAACCCTTGGCCATCCCGTTTGAACGCCGCGCAGAGAAATCCAAACCTCCAAAGATGACTCGACTTGCGCCAAAAGGTTTCGGAAACCGGGCGATGCAAAATTCTCATCACCGCAACCTCTCCCAACCTCTCCCCCTCCGCGTCGCTCCGCGTCCCCACGCCCGGGGAGGGCACCGCGTCTCTGCGCTCCGCCGCTGCCAGCAGCGCCAGCGCCTGCTGCCACCGCCGCCCTTCCGCGCAGGCGCTCAACGCGGCGTTGCACACCGCGCCTCGGCCGAACGAGCAAACGGCGGGAGCAAACCTTGTGCTTTTTCTTTCGGGGGGGGGGGGGACGAGTTGACATTGAAAAGGACACCACCTGCTTGGAGGACCTATTCCAAATTCTGAGACAAGGCCATATCTTTGTACTAGGTTCACTATTTTGACACAAGGCCATATCTTTGTACCACGGGAATTTGTACGACTCACACATTTGAATTGGCCCGATCTCATGGAACTTGCAATCTGCTTGGCGATATGTGTATGAGCTTTGATTGGGACCCTATATTTGGAGGACATCATTCACACAAGGATTGGTGCCATCAACATTTGTTCACGGTGTCCTCAATTACTTCATGGCCAAAGTTGCTAGGGGAAGCGAATTTCAGGCTGTGAGATGAAGTTGTGTTTTTGTTGCCATCCCATTCATGCCAACCTGTGCAAACACCTTCCAAGGAAAAAAAAAAAACATGTCCACCTGTCCATCTGGTTGAACCTCAACCTGCGGGAAATAGGCGTCTGACACATGCGGGACCGCTTTTCAACAGACGTTCAAGCAGTAAAACCAGGTGCTGGCTGTGCTGACGACCAAAGAACAAATGCGCCAGCCGCAGCTTGGCCTGCGAGGCCGTGCCTTCTATCACTGGAACATGTTCGTTCAACTATGAGGGTGATATTTGGGTGTGGCTCAAACATCGGGGTCCTACCTGGAACCGTGGTAAATGCAAAGATAGACTAAAACCTGCGTAACCCCAGCTGTTTAATTTTGCCCCCCAAACACACGTGTTCTCTCAGTGCGATGCCAATTCCCAACATGCCCGGCCAAGTTGTCAACCCCTTGGACTCAAACGGTAGCCTGACCAAAGCACGTCCGCTGTGATTCGCTTGTCCGCGCACGCACACGCCCAGTACTTCAGTAGTAAGCTGAACAGATCGCCTGGCTCCAGCAGCCAAGATCACATCCTACTTGCATGGATTTGCATCAAACACTTGCCCAATCACCGAACCGTGTGTGGGCAAGCAACAGCATGCCCAAAGTCCATCGGATTCTGGAGCCAACCATGTCAAATGCCATGAATTGTTTGCTTCAACCCAAGTCCACGCAAACATGTGACGTGCCCTGGGCTGTTGACACGGCTCTGCCAGAGCGCCAGAGCTGATGCCAAGGTCCAGCCCTCGCCGCAGGAACCTGGGAAACCGACGCACCGCATCCTTCAAGCCCTTCATCTGGAAGCAAAACCATCCAAGAAATTGCGCATGGGGCTCCAAGCAACAACCTTCAGTTGGTACAAGTCTTTTTGGATTTGTCTGTTTTCGGCAAGCTGGGGACTCCTTGCAAGGACATAAACACACAGTAGCAAGGGCTTTCCTCTTTGCCACACGCAAGCTGAATGCTTTGTGGAACTGACCAGTTCGGTTCAAGCCTGTTCTTTCCTACAGGGAACTGACACCCGAAGAAGTTCAAGCTTCTCGCAAAGCAGTGCCCCTTGCCGGTTGCCCCGGAAAGGAGACAAAGAGCCGTAGCATCCTTGAAATTTGCGCCCGTTAAGCCGTGCTGTTTCAATCAAGCTTCATTCATCTGTGAGGAAACGGTGCTCTGGGAGCCCAGCTCCATGGACCGCAACCAGCTCCTTCGGCAGCGAAAAAGGGAGGGGGGTGTGGCAGTCAGACGTCTCACGTCTGTCAGAACGACTAGGGAATCAAAGGGGCCGAGATTTAATTCAGCCTGGTTTCTTTCCAAAAGCGCAAAAAGACCCACCAAAAGCCATAAAAGCGAAAAGAACACAACCCATCCAAAAACAGAAACAAACCTGAACATCCTGAGCAAAAAACATCCTGAACAAAATGGCCCTGCGAATCAATATGTAGACTTTTGGGGAATGGCTGGAGCAAAACAGGAAAGCCACAATTCCAAAGGTTGCCTTCGGACAGTTTTTCTCTACAAACCGTGGGCCCTCTATTTTTGAACAGTGAAGTGGACTGTTGCAGCTTCGAATAGTCCGGACGGGAGTTGACTGGACGGACACCCAGGATGGTTTCTGAAACGCGGTCCCATCTTGAAATTGGGCAAGCTAATCCAAAGGGACTGTCTGGAGAACAATGCAAGGCTGCACCATTTGGCATGTGTCAGCAACGACGTGTCGAAGAGCTCTTGACCCAGCTCAGTGACACATTGCTCAAATCCTAAGAACACATTAAACGTATCCCGTTGGACAATCCTCTCGGGTGATGTTAATCAACAAACCAAAGCACAGTCACAACCTGTGAGAATTCTCCCCCAATTTCACATCTAGGTCAAAGCGGAAACGCTCTAATGTCACAAGCGAAACTTCGCTACCAGCCTCGCTGCTGCACCGGCTGTGGTGAAGGAGACCGCTGTCCAGTGCCTGAGATGCTCTCGACCCAAAGCACCGCAGCCGCTTTTGAAAGACCCCATGCATGCAATATGATGATGGCTTCCATGGGATCGGGTTGATGGTTGACTGGCCTTTGGCATGCTCAATCTTGCCTCGTCGCAGCACACATGTTTGAGCAATTGACCTTGCAACAACCTTGTGGCACTTTTTCCTGGTGCTGGCACGCCAATGCTTGTGGTGCCGCAGTCAGCGAAATGGCTGCAGGCGAAATGCCTCTGACCGGCTCCAACCTGTCGAATCTTAAGACCCTGACATGCCTCTATGTCCGCCAACATTGCTCGGCGTGTCGGACACCTAGAGGAGAGGATAGAGGACCGCGCGGCAATTTGATGACGTTCCACTAAACGTAGTCTTCGGGGACCCGGTGTCGCAAAACAGGGGTCCCAGGCTCGATTCCCCCTGCCGGCTTTTTTGCTGGCTTGGGCTTCCTGCATCCTTTTGCCGAAAATCTGGAAAAACTCTGTGTTTTTGGACATCATCTTTGCGAAAACGCTGGAAAAAGTGTTTTTTTGCGGGAAATACTGGGGAGCAAAGGGGAAGTGCAAGGATACATACATACATACATACATACATACATACATACATACATACATACATACATACATACATACATACATACATACATACATACATACATACATACATACATTACATACATACATACATACATACATACATACATACATACATACATACATACATACATACATACATACATACATACATACATACATACATACATACATACATACATACATACATACATACATACATACATACATACATACATACATACATACATACATACACATACATTACATACATACATACATACATACATACATACATACATACATACATACATACATACATACATACATACATACATACATACATACATACATACATACATACATACATACATACATACATACATTACATACATACATACATACATACATACATACATACATACATACATACATACATACATACATACATACATACATACATACATACATACATACATACATACATACATACATACATACATACATACATACATACATTACATACATACATACATACATACATACATACATACATACATACATACATACATACATACATACATACATACATACATACATACATACATACATACATACATTACATACATACATACATACATACATTACATACATACATACATACATACATACATACATAACATAGCATACATACATACATACATACATACATACATACATACATACATACATACATACATACATCACATACATTTCATACATTACATACATTACATTACATACATACATTACATTACATTACATTACATTACATTACATTACATTACATTACATTACATTACATTACATTACATTACATTACATTACATTACATTACATACATACATACATTACATACATACATATACATGCATACATACATACATACATACGAGAGAGGGAGATTGGGGAGAGAGTGGCTTGGGGGGATGGGGAGGATGGGGAGCGGAGGGAGGGAGAGAGGACGACGACAGAACACAGCAGGGAGACAAGGGAGAGAGGAAGAAGGAGAAAAGGGAGAGGACAATGTCGGCGGACTGAGCCGGAGGCTCTAAAGTATTTCCAAACAATGTGAATTAAACAATTTTATGTATACGTGTACATTTTTTGTATGCCTGTGCATGTGTGTGCGGAGTGTATGTGGACAATGTGTGTGTGTGTGCGCGTGTGCGCGTGTGCATGCATGCATGCATGCATGCATAGAAAAAGGTGTGTGTATATATATATAATGTTCTCGCATGTGTGCATCTGTGCATACAGGCCTGTATGTGCGCACGTGTGATTATATGTGCGCGTGTGGGCGCGCGTGGGCGTATATCTGCGTATATCTGTATGTGCAGGTATCAGGATTAGTAGCAGGGGGTTAGCAGGGGGCATATGAATGCAACATGGCAAACCAAACTAGGCTGGTGAGAACGTGATCAAACTCTCAATCACCACACAAAAGCCAACAAACTTTGAGTTGCACACGCAAGAGTCACAAGAGTGTCGAACCCATACACGCACGCTTGAGTTTTCCTGTGTTGAAATCAGGAACTCAAGACACTCGCAGTTGCCAAACAGCCCTACCCTCGCAGGGAATGTGATAAATACAAGATGCAACGCGTCCCCCCACCCCCACAGCACGCTGCATGGAGCACCAACTTGGGCGTAAACATTCTCACCTCCTCTCAGGGATTGCACACACACTTTGGAATGTGGAAGGTCACAAAGGTCGCAAAAGCTTCAGAATTTGCATTTCGGAAATCAACACAGAGGATCACGAACATCCGAGAGCCAGGGGAGTTAGAAATCAACAATCAACACATCATAAAAGGGCTGCAACCGGTACGTGATTCAGGCGTCCCTGAATCGTATCCTTGCCACATGTCACCCAGCTTCGTTGGCAGAGGGAGTGATATGGGCACCCCTACCCCCTGTCATCGAGATTCGTGATTGAGCTTCGTGAACTTCTCATGTGATCGAGATTCAAACTTACGCATCATGATCTTGGCGGCGAAGCCTTCCATCCGTGAGCTAGGATGATCCACACACACACAGGCGCCGCTTTTTGTGGCGCGAAGGTATTCAAAAGTTATTGGCTGAGATCTTTGATCTCAAACCACTTGGATTTCACGATTTCGGCCGGTTTGTTCAAGATCCGACTGATCGCTATGTAGCACGTTCATTCGTCTTGAGTTTTTTAGTCGAGGTAGGCGATCCGGTGACCACTCATCAGTGGGTGTAGCCGATTTTCCTCCTCAGCGTGGTCAGAGGTTAATGCTTCGTCTGGCGTTGTGTGATCAGGAGGTTGTTGATCCGGTGCAGCAGGATGAGGTAATCGTTGGCATTGTGCGGCGGATGTTGTGAACTTTGGTGTCGTGGTGTTGCAAGGGGTTGCAGAAGACGTCGGAGTTGCGCCGCGTGCTGCGCAGCTCCCAGACAAGCTACGTGGCCGCCGAAAAAGCTGTGGAGGCCATGACCAAGCTGAGTGCGCCATGTGGCGCAGGTGCAGATCTGTGGTACGCCTTGCGCCCACTGATTTTGGGCAGTGCGAAAGTTGTACAAGACGTCAGCAATGGCAGTTTTTGTGGTGGACGACCTTGAAGGAGGACACCGAGCGCAAAGGTATGGCGGTGTGGAACTGCCGGTAGATCTGCTTCTGGTCGTTGATCAGGTTGTGATGGCGTTTCCGGGAAGTGGGATGCCTCTCTTCTTCGCGATGTTTTGGTGGTGAAGGCAGCATGTGGAACCGGGCTGAGGAATGTTGATCGCCAGCCGGTAAAGTGGCGCGAAGGCACTGGTGGGAAAGTTCCAGTGAACAAGTTGGCGTTTTGCTGCTCAGGTCTGTCAAGAGCGTCCAGGTAGAAAGCCGGTTTGCAAAGATGGGCGTGTTTCGGATGGTGGCAAACGAGCCGGTAAGCGCTGTCTGCCCAACTTGCAGAAGAGGGTGAACAGGCCAGTGCCTTTGGCCTTGGTAAAGCGTCACGCCTCTGCGTGGGCACCCCCATGCTGACATGAAAGGGTGGCTAAGGCTGGGTTGTTGTTGAATGAAAGCCTTTTCCGCGGCACGCGGCTGGGTTGTTGTTGAATGAAAGCCTGTTCCGCGGCACGCGCGTAGCGATGGGGTCGGACGAAGTGGATGGGTGTGATGGCAAACTCGAAGAGATTGTCGAGGCGCCCGCCATCGCACCGCCGTTTCAGCACTCACGAGCGTCTGGCGTTGGACTTGGAGCACCACCGCACCTGGGCTGACACAATCACCGAAGAAGAAGCCGGCCAAGCCAATTGGAAGCAAACGCTATCCTGTGGGGGTTTCGCAGCAAAACTCTTGGCAAAACACAACCGGCAATTGACTAGTCCGCCAAGCTCAATGCGGACAGATGTCAGCAGCTATCCTACGTGTTCTTCGACCTTTGATGCGAACCTCTTGCCGGCTGCTGACACTTCTACTACCAATTTGTTTGCACGACAACGTTCAAACTTTCGCTTGTGCCTTGTGGGTACAATGCCGACCAGTCAGTCAACTTACACTTCTTTGTCTCGCTGCGTGCCCAGCCAGTTTTGCAAATTTTTCAGCGAGCAGGAGTCGCACCCCATCATCTGACTTTTGCGCAGTGGAGAACACCTCACGTCGTCTACGTCAAATTCACCGACCACGCTTCCTTCCAGGACAAGATCTACATTGGCAGCGCACAGGGAGAAGTCAGCGAGCGCGAGCACAGCCGCTATCGATCAATCATGGACTGCAGTTGCTTGCGTTTTGTAGCTGGCATCTTAACTGCTTGGCTTGTGCTTCGTTGGTGGCACCGGTGTAATTGCGAGAGAACCCACTGGCAGCGTTGCGTGGGAGGCGTCAACAAGGTCTTGGGGCCCACTTTGGTGCTAACGTCGTGGACGGGTGGCGCGGGACGGTTGTCGAGGTCAGGTTCGCCAGCGTCAGTTTGGCGTTGCGGCTTTTGTCTGTGGTAGAGAGTTGTCAGGTCTTGTGGAGTTGTGTGATGGAGTGCCCGTGGTAGTCTTGGCTAAAAGATCACGCGCAGAGGGAGGCTGGTTGTCGGCGGTCGTGGCGGGCGAATCGCGTCGCTTTAGCTCAGCAATTTGGGTCTCAAGCTGCGCAATGCGCTGTTGCGCTTCTTTGTCGACTGGTAGGTTGGGTTGAAAGCCGACCATTGTTTGCACCAAGCGCTTGACGAGAGCCTTCGTGCAGCCAACTCGGTCGAGCGCTCCACCTTCTGCAGTCGCGGCGTTGGCGGCGATGCCATCCAGGTGAAGCTGCCGCGCTCGAATGGAGGAGCTGAGTTCTGCAAGAAGTACGGCTTCTGCCATGTCTCGGGCACAGACCAAGTAGACAGGTTGGCCGTGCGAGATTCATCGGAGCCAAAAAACTTTTGCAGCCGTGACGCACCTGCCCTACCAACCCTTTTCGTTCCAGACTCCAACCACTACGACACCACAGTGGTCTACGGACTCAACCTGCCCAGACATGTCAGCGCCACGACCTGGAGCACAGGAACACCAAATTGCAGGCCTCCCTACAAAATTCCGATTGTCAAAGGTGCCCGTCTGGGCGGAGAGGAAGTCGAAACGTGGAGTAGCGCAAGGTTTGGGCGGGCTGGGTGTGATGGGTGTGATGGGTGTAGTGGTTGAGGACTCGTGGTGTTGGTTGGCCGGAGACGCAGCCAATCACCATGACCATGTCCGAGAGCACGGTGTAGAAGGTGGATCGTGTGAATGAGGACGCTATAGAGTGTTGAGTCGAGATGGAGCAAGAGATGCAGAAGAGAAAAATGATGCATGTAGGTTGGTAAAATCAGTTTGTGTTGTCCACGCTGCCGGGAGTGAGGGAGGGAATGAAGGGGAAGGTGAAGGAGGCCGTGTGGCCGCCATTGCATGGTCGGGTTGGGTCAGAAGCCCCGACGCCGAAGAAGGAAGAGCCCAAGATGGGAGGGGGAAGGTCACGGGATGATAGGTTGTTGTGAAGGTCTGTCGCACAGACCCTTGCCAGAGTGGTAGGTGACGAAAGCCGAGTCGGTGAAACGCGAGCATGTGAACGTCTGGGGCAATGGGGTCTGACCACCACGACCTGGCGAATTGTGGAGTGAGCCGCGTGGAAGGCCGGCCCAGTAGTTGCCTCGAACTGCATGGTCACGGCACAGGCGCTGGATTTCCGACACACCACCTGCATCAGTTTGGCTGTGAGGGACATGGCCTGTGTGCTCACCAAGGAGGTCGTCGGCGTTGTCCTCGTTGAGGTTACCCTGCATCCGAAGCCGAAGAATCCAAAGGACGGGAAGTCGTTGTTGCCCCAAGAGTTGGGACGGAGTAGACGATCTTTCAATATCCCTGCGACTCCGCGCGTTGCGCCGCAAGCTCAACAGTAATGGTAATGCGCCACACCGCCGAAAGGGTTGGCGTCGCGGAAGTGCAATCGGATGCCCGTCATGCGCGTGGTGTTTTGGCTGTATATAGACCCGTGTGAAGATGTCATCGGTGTGGACGTGGACGCCGGCGCCCAGGATCGCGTTGATCAAAACCTGCATCTGAGGGGCCGGGATGGGGTTGGCTTCCTTGAGCATGTTCTCCAAGCTAGCTATAGGATTCTGGTGTTGTTTGGTCGGCTGCTGGTGTCTCCACCAAAGTCGGTACACGGCTGCAATTCTGCATGGCAGCCTTGATGGCGGTTTCGGCGCAGCTTTGGAAGGGGGGGAAAGGCATGTAGGTCCGGCGTCAAAAAAAAGACAGCTAGCTGGGGTAGAAGCCGGGATCCGGGATGGGATTGACGGCGAGATTCCTCATGCCCACGAATGACCAGAGTAGGGTTGCTGACGCCGTCGTTCGTCAGGGACACGGCGTCGAGAATCAGGTCGCCGAGCAACAGGACGGCGAGAATCAGGTCGCCGATGATCTTGGCGTTGGTCGTGATGGTCACGTCCACGGGAGCGCGAAGTGCGACGCCTCCGTCGGTCCTGGCTTCGATGTGGTCTGTCTGGATTCCGGAGCGGGCCGAAGAAGCACACGAGCCCGTTGGCGATCTCTGGATGGTCGGCGATGTCTTGTTAAAGAGCGGCTTCGTGAGCTTGACAGGATCCTGGCGCCGCCATGATGTGGTGCTTGGATAAGTCGTGGTGGCGAAGGTGCTGTCCGAAGTCTGCTGTTGGATTGCTCCCGGGAAAGGTGTACGAAGCGATGACCGATTCCATTCTCTGGTGGTGTCGGGACTGCATGGTGTTGAGAAGGCAACACGGGAAACCCAAACAAACCTAAAGACCTCATGCAGCAGCCTGACGCCACGGGGACACGACACGGGTGTGAATGCTGAATCTGGATCTGAATGAACAGTAAGTGCTGAACGGTGTTTCAGGTGAGACGTAGGGCCTTTAAATGGGAGGGAGTACCAGAGAAGTCCAGCACCAACTGGTGCCCTGAATAAGGATCATTCTTTTCAGTGAGGAGGCGGGCATGGTAACCCGTCAAACCCGGCGCCTTCTCGGAAAGCCGAGCGATACACACTTTGGAATGTGGAAGGTCACAAAGGTCGCATAAGCTTCAGAATTTGCATTTCGGAAATCAACACACAGGATCACAAACATCCGAGAGCCAGGGGAGTTAAAACTCAACAATCATCATAAAAGGCTCTGCACCAAATGTGCGGGGTCAAGATAAAGATCACCGGTACGTGATTCAGGCGTCCCTGAATCATATCCTTACCACTTGTCACCCAGCTTCGTTGGCAGAGGGAGTGAAATGGGCACCTCTGCCCCCTGTGATCGAGATTCGTGATTGAGCTTCGTGAACTTCTCATGTGATCGAGATTCAAACTTACGCATCATGATCTTGGCGGTCCGTGAACTAGGATGATGAACACACACACACATGCACAGGGAACACCTGCATGTACCCGCCGTGGCTCCCGGAAGGCCATTTTTCCATTGAGATCTAAGGCATCACTTTCATGCCATCCATTCTGTTGCTGGTGCAATGCTTCGGAGGCCTTGCAAGGTCAGTACTTCGACTGGCGGAGCGCAAATGGAAGTGTCAAGTCCAGGAGCATGGCAAATGAGGCGCTGCCGGAAGATCACTGACAGCACGTGGCCAGGGATGACTTGTGGCATCACTGAAGGGTGAATCTGTGCTTGCAACTTCCCCCTCAGGCGAACAAGTCCCTGGCCTTGCCACCGAGACACTGGTCAAGCGCGGACTGATGAAGCTAAAGCTTCAGCTGAAGTTGACATCCCTGAAGAGCGGCGGACCATACATCTCACGATGCAACAAGCAAGTCCTTTTGAGATGCGTGGAGCCTAGCATTCAGACCGTTTGATGAGAATATGTTGACACGTCCCCCGCCACGCACCAGCTTCGTGAGATCACGAACAATTTGTCCTTATTGTCGCTGGCAAGGACTGCAATTGAAGGGAGCGGAATAAACATATTCACTGTGTCAGTGTTCAGGTTGCATCCACCAGGTGTTGCTTAAACAATGCCATGACTGCAGGCAGCTTTCGAAGACTTAAGTTGCTCTATCCAGCACGATTTCGGCATGGCCTCATGCACCACTGTGCCACGCGAGTCGGCCGACCGCTTTCAGAACGAATCTACAAACCCTCCTCTGGGAAAGTTAGGGAGATGATCGCGCAAGGCGATTCTGAGTGGGCAAAAAGCGTGGCTGCTTTGCTGCTTGTCTGCTGCTACAAACTCATGCACCCACAAGGAGCACGCCTTTCACAACACCACAGAATTCGGCATACTCCATGTTTTCAAGCACAATTTGATTGGCACATGTTTGTTCAATAATGTCGGACCTTGTGAAATTTTGCCCAGGCTGCGCAAAACCGATTGTCTAATTCAGTTTGGCCTCTTCATTCTAAATGTCCGCAGATACGTCTGCCAACTGTCATTCACCTGCAACATGGATTTGTTGCGGCTGGCCCTCAGCCGTATACTGCGAACACGTTCATTGGCATTTTGCATGGGGTGTCTGAAGAAGCTCCGTTGATGGGATCTTAGAGGTGACACCAAAAACCAGCCAAGTGCAGAGGCGCCTTTCCGGGCATGGAACAAATCGAGGCATGCAGCATTGCCGGCGGAACGTAAACCTGTGGCGCAAACCTGATGCCCTCCATTCGCTGAATTCCGTGCAGCCCATTAACATCTACCTTGTGCACCTCAAGTGACGTCCACACTTCCGCTTTTGGCATCTGCGCGGGGGTTGTCACTGCTAAGCTGAAACAAAGACCTCGCAGAAGGGGGCGACAACTTTGCTTTTTGCTTGTACCATTGGACCTTGAGCAAGCAGGTGCCCAGGCTCTGCCAATTTGAGCAAACACTTCTATCTAGAATCTCAGCTGCGTCGAGCACAGGTTGAGCTGATTGACGAATTCAGAAGTTCCTGCGACTGAACGTTGCGCGGTTTCGCGATACACATAGTCATCTAGATGATGTGTACACTTTGACGTGGCCTGAAAGGTTTAGTCGGTGCCCGGATTCTTCCGCGCCGGGACTTTTCGAAAACGCAATCTGGAACGTCGAGAAACCATGTCTTGCACAAGTACTTCTTGTGCAGAAATGACCTGAAATCCGGATGTGCCACCAGCATTGGTCACTCTAGGCCAGTACCAGCAAAGTACTGCTAGTCTCTGCTCGCTATGCACCCATGCTGCTCCAAGGCATCAAAATGGCCCTCAAAGTGGCAAGATGCATGGTTTCGGTGCCGCGATCTGAGTGGCAATGACCGGCACCTCCGGGCCGTGCGAATCGCGCACCAGGAAATTAATGATGCATTGAAGTTGTGTTTTCTACGGTTCAAACACATGCCAATGTGAATTCGCCCAATCGCCAGCTTTTGACACCTTTCGCGGACCTCATGCCTCACTTCACGAGAGAACACCATGTTGAACAAAGCATTCGTCGCATCCTTGCGTTTACAACCCTTCGCGCTCAAATTGCAAGCCCCTTGGCGCTCAGGTCATTCTCACGGTGGACCCTGCACAAACATGCTTTACATAGTTGCCCATGTCTGTTAGAACAACCCCACATAGCTCCTCGGCCTGCCCTGAAGAAGGCACTTGGGGCTGAGCTGCTTGCAAACGGATGAGTCGTGACCCGGGATTTCCAGTGTTGGGAGTGCGAAGCGTGGGCGTGACATCCTCACATGGAGTGAGCTGCTTCTAAACGCGAGCTGCCTGCGCCAGCATCGGAAGTTTTTAAGAACAAGAGCTGTACACTTCTGGAGCAAACGACCCACGGCAAAGCCACTTGTTCGCACGCAGGCTATGGCGGTGGCTCGAAACCTCGGAGCCACGACGGACTGCAATGACATGGATGGTAACCTAACCTGCGGAATAGCGCGTGGCGCGTCTCTTGGATAAGCTCGCAGCTGCTAGGAGGAAACATGAGCGACATCGTCTTCACAAGGAAGAACAGGGTGGAAACATATGCGGCTCATGTGCTTTGTGACTTGGCCACGCTGGCTCGTCAAGATTGCGCTTGCCCCTGAACCCCACGCCTCAAGCCTTTGCAAAGTGAGGACTGTTTGTAGCTCAAGACATTCTTGCCCTCATGGCTCTGTCAGCCAGTCAGCTCTGCAGTTGAAGAGATTCTGCACAGCAGCAGGGTGCTAGTAAGGAACGAGCAGCGTTCTCATGGCCCAGTTCAAGCCAGTCTCAGGCCAGTGCACACAAAACCTTGCCAAGACTTGCGTGGGCCTCTTCCGAAAGGCTTTGTCCCAACAGCACCACCTGCCCTGCCAGTTACGATTTGCTTGTTAATGTCCTTTAAGGTTTCTGGCCGTACCTCGCACAGGCCACATGCTCCCACGAGAATGAAGAACGAGTGGCCAAGCAGCTGCCATGATCAGACTCCATGGTACCCCGTGGTCACATGGCAAACAGAAAGCAATGGCAATTGCGGCTGATACTTGATCGGTCGTAGGCAACTTGATCGCCTGAAGAGAAGTCCGAGCTCACATCACGAAAGAGAATGCGGTGGGAAGAGGGCGCAGGCGCCGCAGGCCTGTCTTTCAGAGGTGCACCAGCAAGGAGCTCAGGCTCTCAGTCTTGGATCTGGGAATGTGAGATGCTTGAACATAGTGAGCTCGGGAGAGCCAGTCAAAGCCCTGAGGCATTGAGGAGCTGAGCCCGGACTCTCAATCAAACAATTCACGGAAAGCCTTTTTGTCGTGGCCTTGCAAGAGGGCAGCGGCACAGGAGCCACGGTCAAAATGGCACTAACAATTGCATTCATGTCATGCTTCTTGTTTGTGTCTGTGATCCCTATCATTTTCTGGATTTGTATTTTGCAATGCTCGTGTGCAAGAGTATCATTGTGTGTGTGTGTGTGCGTGTGAGTTCTCCATCGTGTGCATGCAAACTGCCAAGGAGACTGCAAACATGATGCGCTCATTTCAATCTGCCTCATGACAATTTTGACACTGTCTCACATTGGCACACTGTGCGCCGTGCGGTTTCCTTCAGAATGTCGCTTCAAATTCCTGCATGTGGAGTCGACCGCATTCCTCCGTACCTTTAGTTCACCATGACTCTGCATCCGTATCTAGCAACTCGCTTCTGGTATCTGGCATCTGCGTTCTCCAGCTTCCTCTCTCGCGCTTTGCGTGAGGAGGACGTTAGCTAATCACTGGCAATGGCGCGACAGGCACATGCCACGTGCTCAGACCGAATCTTGGAATCTGAGAGGCAGCGGACGCATGTCGCAAGCCGAACACCTCTAAAACATCATGGCCAAGACTGCCGGCGCATATTCAAGCTCGCAGCTCACAGGCGGGCAATCTCTTGCACACGGTCCACGCGTCAGCCTGGCTTTTCAATTGACAAAGGCTTGGCCCTTGAAAGAAAGCGACCATGCTGTCGCGGCAGGCTACAACTTCAGAGCTCGGGCCACTTCGGCATTGCTGACCTTGCGCGAAAACAAACAGTGCACTGATGTGACGGGCTCAAGCCAAGCTCAAGCCTTCAAACCCAAATGGGTCGCGCAGAAATTAACGTCTGCCAGGATTGCAGTGCATGTTCGGCAGCAAGCTTCTGATCTCTGGTTGCTCGAGTGTTAATCCAGAACATGCTGCACAATGTCCTGCAACCCCCACATGGCCTGAGCTATGCGCCCCGTGAGGCGAACTGGCTTACTTGGTTGCTGCATGCAACCCGGCCAGGTGCTTTGCGTACTTGGCATTGATCAGGCTGCCAAGCCTGGCTTGATGCGGTGAGCTAAGATTGGACCTGGAGCCTCAGGCAACACATGCAACAAGTGGAGGTCATGGCAGCTCACATCCTGGCTGCCACTTGGGTGAGAATTTCAACTGAGACCCTCTGGTGGACGTCATTTAGGGGATTTATGCCAATCGTTTGGGTATGTGGATGATATCAATGATATCCTGATTAAAAAACCACAGCCAATTCCCGGAGCTCTGGCAACGAGCTGCAGGGCTACAGCAATGCGCTGATTCGTCCAGGGCGAAGCTGTTCTCCCATGTGTCTGGACAAGCTCAGGCCGAAAGCGGTTGACATCACAAGATTCACATCCAAAGCTCTGATAAGATGTTCCACTCGAAACTTCAAGACACAGTTGTCGCGATTATCACTCATAGTCTTAACAAGCTCTTTGACCCAGGTTTCGGCCACGTTGAGCAGAACTTTTCAAGAAAGAAAGGTTAGCCAATCTGCCAATACGCTGCCAATACTCCAGCTTCCTACTAGGCCAATGCAGGAAGCACACTGCCATGGTCAAAAAGGAACATGTGTGTGCCAAGGATAATCAAAGGCTAGTCAAAGGCAAGCTCGCAGCCGTCAGCTGTCCATCTCTTTAGCTCGAGTTCCAGCTGGTTTCGAAAGGTCTGCACTTCAATGACTTCCCACACAGCATGCTTGGCACATGCGGCACACCCATCTGCCCTTTGAGGCCAACCGAGCCTGGGCCGGTTTGGCATCGAAAATCCAGATGCTTCTGACTTGAAGGGTGTTTGGTTTTGCGCCGAAGCGAAATCTTTGGACTTGCTGTATTCAGGGCATGAACTGGTATGCAAGGCTTAGCTTGCTTGGCAAACGCTCAGCCACTGCGAGACCAACAGATCCGGCGCCATGTCCCGCTCCTGACGCGTCGCTCATCTCAAGTCTCGCAGCATCAGGCGGCTCGTGGAGATCTGCTGTATCAAGAGGCAGCAGGCTGGGTCCAGAAACAGCAGCTCATATTCTAGCCGCTCCTCCAGAACCATTGCGTGACTCAAATTAAGAGATGCGTCTGCGGGATACTTGTGGAGCCGAATCGCAAACACCTTCATAGGACTGCACAAGCGATGGCAACAAACATGATGTGGCTGAGCTCATGTCATGCAACGGAATGTGCCTCTGACCATAAGCTGCCTCAATCCCATGCTTGAATCGGTCCCGTTCCCTCACGCACACGCACAAAACGATGAACCAAAGGAATTCTTTCTGAAAACCGCCCCTTCGGAGCGGTTGACTTCCTCCTTGACTTCCTGACACTTTTTGCCCAACCGTCTCCTGAGCTCTGAACAGCGCCACTTGCGGGGCTGCATCTAGCACAGCCAAGCTGAGCAGCCACCTGAGACAGTACAGCCAGTAAGGGGCTACCCTGTCAATCCCGACCACCCAAATGGCACAAATGGGGTGTCTTAAAAGGGGGGAACAAAACAACTTGGAGTTTCGTGTCTTTTCCCAAAGCCAGCCCAAAAAAGATACCCTCAAAAAAGACACGCCCACATGTTCTGAACAGTCCCCACAACTGAACCAATGTAACACCGCCCGGCCTGCCACCATCATAGGCCGCGCTTGCGATGGAATTCCAAAGGACGATGTCCGACTCCAACGACTGAGACCTCAGCTTCCAGCACTCACGCGGGAAATGCAGGGATACAGGCTCAGACTGGGTCAGGCACACACGCACACACACTCACACACACTCACACACACACACACACTTGTGTATGTGTATATATATTTGTTTTATATGTATGTATCTTCATACTAGTAAGGTCCGGCAGATAAGGGGTGGAAGTTTCAAAATACGAGAACTATAGTTGTTTAACGCATGCTTCTTTCCCACTTCTCTCTCTCTCTCTCGCTCTCTCTCACTCTCTCTCGCCCTCTCTCTCCCTCGAGCCCACAAAAGTGAAAGAGCGCGGAAAGCAACGAGTTTCTTGGGTCCACTTAACGAAAGTCCACAGAGGGGTGATTGCAAAGGCTGAAAAGCGCAAGAACAAACACGAGCTTCTTGAGGTCGACCCCGCGCAAGCACGCTGGGTGAGGGTTGTGGGCACAAAGTGAAAGTTGTAAAAAACCACAAGTTTTGGAGGGTCGGCCCACACAAGGTGCGCAGAGGGCCCTTCGATTGAAAGCCGCGAAGCAGCGTGCTGAAGGCGCTCCGAGGCCGCTCTGAACCCTAGCTTGCGCACATACAGACCAGCTGAATTTACGCACAAAGCCATGCTTTCGGCCCGCTTCTATTCCCCACTTCTCGCGCTTTCCAGCTTTTTTGTAGCTTGTTCTTCTATCTAGAGTCTTAAAGATCGCGTTGCGTACGCATGCATTCTTAGCGAGAGCTCAATTAGTTCCAGTACTACGGAAGGCTCTTCTTAACTTCCTTTGATAATACATGTGTGTATGTAGATATATATATATATATATTATGCTACCACCCCCCCCCCAATGTTCGCCATTTTGTTGGTGTCAATGCTATTTGCGGTGTTTATGCCTGTTGTTTTTGTGTTTGGGGAAACAGAAAAAGGTGTCTTATCTAATTATATTTAGATTCTAATTAGAGGGAAAAACACACATCCTGGGAAAGAACGTCCTCTTAAAAATCTAATTTGAAGTAAGCATTACAGTTAATTACATTCTTCCAACAGGAAATCCTATTTGCATCATCTTTAAGACTAGACATTATATTAAGATGTTTCACTGTCAATGTGTCTAAATTCATTGGACATCTCAATCCTAGAAAAAGATACCCGCAACTAAGAATATTATTTTAACACACGACTTAAATTAGTGTTAAAGCTAGACACTCTACTAGACATATGTCCTTATATGTCTGATCAAACAATACAACTAGAATATGATATAAATTCCAACTTCACATTCGATTTTGAAAAGGGCACCTATTTAGATTCGCTCTAAACTAGCAATCGTACTAGGATTATTCCTGACTAAACTCCACTCAACTTTTATAGAGAACTGAATACACGATGATAGAAAAAGAACCCCCCTTTGGAATCTAAACTGAAAGAATCGAAATATACTTTGAATCGTTTTCAATTTTATTGTTTGATCATAATGACAGAATTCTAGTAGAGTGTCTGATTTTAACGATATTTTAGAGAGGCTTGTCTCAAAAGAAGGGCTTTAATTGGATTTATTACACATCTTCTTTGAACAGGAAAGCCTATTTAGATTCTCCTTAAACTGGAACATCCTACTAGGAGTATGTCATTATTGAGTTCAAAAGAAGAGAAAGAGACCGCCTTTGATGTCAAATTTGACATAAACTTTGAAAAGGAGACCCTATTTAGATTACGTTTTCAGAATTCATAGATATATTTGCAGTGTGTTCTACTTTTTGGGGATTGGGAAAGCAGCAAAATAAGAGCACATGTCCAAAGACAATCTGCAAGCTTCAGGTTAAAAACTTTTCTAGCGAATCTTGAATCCAGGCCCGAATGACATTTTAGTCGGTTTGGATCTACCTCTGTCCTATTCTTAAACTGAGGTTTAGTCAGAAGATCCCAAAAACAACAGACAAGAAGAGAGTCAGGGCCCCAAAACGTTTGCACCATTTTCCCCCTTTCTGAGAGGAAAGCCCCCCCCAATTGGGCCCCAAACCGTTTAAAGACTTTCTCAGAGGAAAGACCCTCCTCCCCCAAGGCCTCCGTTTTAACCATTTCAACCCTCTCTCAAATGAAAGCCCCCCCCCCCCAAGGTTCCATCTGAGAGAGGGTTCAAAAAGTTCAAACGGTTTGAACGGTTTAAACGGTTTAAACGGTTTTGGGCCCACACCTTTCCTCTGAGAGAGGGTTTAAACGGTTTAAACGGTTTTGGGCCCAGACCTTTTCCCTGAGAAAGGGTTTAAACGATATAAACGGTTCAAATGGTTTTGGGCCCACACCTTTCCTTTGAGAAAGGGTTCAACCGGTTTAAACGGTTGAGTTTTTTTCCCTTTTGCAGAGTCAGATTCAGTGGGTATCACAGATGAAGACAGACAAAAAGGTCGACTGGGCGGGGGGGGGGGGGGGCACCATATATATATATATATATACATATATATGTATATATTGTACAATATATGCACATATGCACAGTCAAGCAACAGCAATAGTTGGGAGAAGATGGGGCGGGCTTTCCAAGACCTTCATTGCCCTCATGGGCCTCGCTTCCTGGGACAGGCGAAACTCTTGCGCTTCAAGATTTCGCCTCCGACCTTGCTGGATGTTTGGGTTGCACGGCATGAGTCTTAGCTGAGACCTACACTTCGAACACATGCTGGTCTGTGTCCGTGGCATCTACTCATTGCATCGTCTTGTTTTTTCTCCAAACTCGCGTTGCAGCCTCTGTTTTGACTATGTACAAGGCCGAAAGCGCGCGCTGTCACTGGGCCTGGCCTAAGCCTCCCATGCTGCCCATGCTCGCCTGCAATCCGAGTCGAGAGATCCACAGCGTGGAGTGACTGGGCAGCTCCATGCCAGGCAAGCCACCGTCGGGCAGGAAGCAGTCGTGGTCTGTGCACGCCATGGGCGCTTGACAGTGGCCACCAGACCAAATGCAGTAGCTCCCAGGCCGCATCTTCACCTCCTTGGAGTAGTAGCCAGTGGCAATTCCAGGCCCAACGCACGCCTCCTTTGTCTTGAATCTGGGACACGGCTGTCGCCGGCAAAACAGGAAGTCCTGTCTGTCCTCCGTGTGAGTGGGCCTCGTCTGACTGTTGCGGTAGCACTTCTTCTTGGTCTCGCTCCATTCGAAAGATCCGCAGCCCGGCTGCCGGAGGCAGCGCCACGCGCAGTCCTCCACAGACTCTGCGGAGTGCTTCCAGCCGCCGGTGAACTGGTCTCCGCCGTAGACGTCTCCAATGACCCGCTCCCAGCCCTCTGGGCACTGCTTCTCCTCCTCAGTTGCGACACTCACATGGCCAAACGCGTCTGCATAGGCACGGATTGTGTTGAAGCTGACGTTGCCATCGCTGAGATTGCTGGCATTGCTTCCATTGCTCGTCCCATAGGTGGCATTGATGACCTTTGCCTCTGGGAGGCTGAGACTGAAGGTCTCCTTGCCCAAAACTTCGAAGGTGAAAGGTTCTCCACTCCAAGGCCTCAGCCGCTCGGGTCGCTGGGGCCAGGGCATGGCCCCTAAGGCTTTCGGCCAGCGAAAAGGCCGCGTGGCGTTGGTGGCATTCAGCGGGCAGGTGAGGTTGGCGGTCTCGTTGGTCACGTTGCTCACCTGGCGCGTCACCTGGCTCTCCTTCACAGTGTCCTGGGAAAAGGAACGACATCGCTTGGCCAAGATAGCACCTTGATAAATGGAAACAAAGACTAAACACTGCGTAACTGGAGATCTTTGATTGTGAGCCACACCCACTTCAAGACAACATCTTCATGGGAACTTGATCTGGAGAAAATACTTCTTCTGGAACGAAAAATTGGGAAACGATTCCCAGTCTGGCTTTGCTAGAATTAACTCCAAATGCAGCTACGGCTGTAGGGCTGTCTTCTTTTGGCATTTTTGTGGAGGGGCCCCTGGTCCGGAACAGTGTTTTGGGTTCGGGTTCTTGTGGGCAACCAGCGCGGCGAGCCAAAGCAATCGCACCTGTGGGGAAGGCGCCTGAAGGAAGTTCCCTTCGAAGGAAGTGAGGGGTCCACAAAAAACCGCTCGACGTGTCCTACTGTGCACTCTTTATTTCTGCCAACTCCCATAGCGTCAGATTCTTCTAACGAATAAAAGTCTGATCAAAAATATGTTTGCAATTGTTGTCTGCAAACGCCCATGGATAGATATGATAGCTTCATGACGCGCAAGAACAAGATCCGATTTAATTCTATGGGGCAACACAAGGACAAGCAAAACAGCCCGGATGCCAACATTGTTAGTCACGAGTCCCGTTGCCAACTCGTGAGGAACACATATTCTCGCGTCGGCTCGCGCAGATCTCAACCGCACAGTCCTCCGGTCTGCAGCGGTTGCAGGTCACCGGGCACCAGGCCTGCACGAGCTCGCCGTAGCTGGCGTCATCGCACATGTTGGCCATCTTCCGGCAACTGCTGCCATGCACCGCCCATCGGTCATCTCGATCCTTGCAGGCATCTCCCTCCGCCAGCAGTGGCAGCAGCAGCAGCCACCAAATGCGGGGCATGGGTGCTAGCCCTGCCCGTGGCCCGGCACTGCGCCAGCTCTTGAGCCACTGCAACCAATCTCCAGACCCTCCCTGTTTCTCACCCCGCTGGGAAGGCTCCAAACAGAAGCCCAAAATCCAGCTTCCAAAGCTTGCACTGGGGCATGCAGAGCTTGTCGTGGAACCTCACAGCCGGACAATCCTCACGCGGCCTTTTGCACTCCCGTCGCACCTTCAGTGCCGGGTGACACGTGAATCAAGCAGCTGGACGGCCACCTTGGAGCTCCCTAATCTATGGGACAAAGCTGCCTTGGATAAGGGCTGGTAGTATCTTTGAACGGAAGGGCCCAAACCATGCTGGTGTTATAAATTCTGGGTTCCTGGACTTCCAGACTCCTAGACTCACACCCGAGTTTTTGTCAAGAGTCTCTTCAGATTACCCATGGACCATGGAATACTCGAACCCGCATTGCTTTGCCGGCCAGGCAGTGAGCAGTGCCACTTTGGGCAAGCCACACGTCAACGGATTTACTCGCCGTAGGGGAAGCAAGTGTCTGGATTCCCGAAGATCCTGGAAAGGCTCCATCCACTCAATCAAACGCAAAGGCCCCAGACCAGTGGTACGAGTGCCATAGAAAGAAATTAGAACTTGCGCTGGGCACGATGCCATGCTATCGAAGCCCAGGGGCGGACAAGGAGGGGCGTGCTCTTTGTCCAGCCATTGTTGGCAATGCTTAGCCACATCCTTGGCTTTCACTCAAACAGGGCAAGGCTCTGGCGCATGCACATCCACTGGCCTTCGTGATGAGAAGCAGCCCAGCAGCAAAGCAGCCCAGCAGCAAAGCAGTCCAGCAGCAAAGCAGTCCAGCAGCAAAGGAGGCTAAACGACCAAAACGAGCAATGGCTGGAAGAACCCACCACCAGCAAAGACAAAGGCCAGCTTGAGGGCCGACCAATCAAGCCACATGATTTAAGTCAAAGCCACCAAACAAGTTAAGCCAAAAAGCACGGGAGAGCCGACCACGGCCAAGGAGCGTGAGAGAAGCCTGGCAGGACCTGCTGCAGCATGTTCAGGTACAACAGTGCCCACGCCTTAGCAACTTGGCCATGCCCTGGATACCCTACCAGCGCTCAAAGGGTCAGTGGTAGAGTTCCCTGCAAGACTTTCGAATGCGGCACTGCGCAGAAAACTGAAAGGCCCAGCAAGATTTCAGCCGTCTCCAAGAAGAACTACAAGTCTTCCGCACGATTCGGCCGTTCATCCAACCTGTGAAGCCCCAAGCCATTCTTTCAAGGAGCAATGCAGGCCAACATCTGCAACAGGCTCCAGGTGAGGCTTGAGATGAGCTTCTGGTCTAGCTCCTGTCGGCTCTGAACATGGCTTACCCAATGCGAACTCCATGGACTGGGGGTACCAGCCAAAGTGTGCTGTGCGCCACAAATCTTAAGCTGGGGCTCTCTCTTGTTTGCACTGTGCACGTGCCGTGTAAGGTGAATGCAAGACTCCCTCGAGTTGGGACAACTGCGGCGTGGAATTGGGCCTGACTGATCTGCTTCCCCCGCTCCGACGCTCATGTGCCCCAGCTGCTCTGAAGCGGTTGCGTGGGTGACATGTGAGGCTGCCAATTGGTCAAGTCGCGGTCCTTCGCTTCCTTCTCCCAGTCCTGAGCCAAATGATTCAAATGCCAGGCTCAAGGACATGCGCACGGAAGTTGCCATGCGGCAAGCCACAAACCCAGTCCTGCTTGATGCGCGTCAACTTGGTTTTCTCGATGGTTTGGCGTGAGGTCAACGGGGTGAAGGCTTCATAGATGAGCTCGTCAATGGAGATGACCTTCAAGAAAAAAAGAAGACAAGCTGGATAAGACTCTTGCCTCCTCTGAGCTATGCATATCTTCCGGATCTTGTTCAACTGAACTGGTTGCGAGCAGCGAGTTGTGGATCAACTCAACCCAATCCCAAGCCGGCCATGGAGCCCCGAGGCCGAGGCGAATTCCAAGGCCAGGGCGTTGAGGATCAGCGCCTTCGCATGGAATACATACGCCGCTCTGTCCAAATGTACGCAGCCCGCGCCTCTCGACCCAAATTGAACATTTCAAACCACTGAGCTGAGCCTATTAAGCAGGTCTTGCAGCCCCTTGGCGCAGCGTGTACTCCCTCCGCACGGGACCCCTTGGCTCTTAAAAAAGGAAACCTACCTCAAATCAACCATTTGCAGCGGTCTGGCATCGAGGTTTCCCTCCCAGCCGGGTCCTGCCAGGATTCCGTGGCAGCGAACCACCTGCAGCCGCCGACAAGGAGAACCATACCCACGAAGACCTTCCTGGACGCGAAGGGACTCGGGGAAGATCTGGGTGCGATGCGTTGAGGGCTCGCTCCCTTGGGGCACATACCCACCTCTCAGCCCACGTGACTTAAACAAATCGCCTCGGACCAACCCTAAGCACCAACTTAGAAATACAACCTCGGAGCATGTGCAGTTGTGCTTCAACGCCCGCACCCCGTCAAGGGTTCTACTTCGTTGCGATGCGGGCTAAAATATTAGGGAAAGGAGCCGATTGGAAAGAATTTCGCAAAGCACGTCAGTGCATACCCAGAATTGACGTGCGATTGAGTAGAAAGACCCCTTTGCTGGTAGCTGATCTAACTGGTCATCCTCCGCTGTTGGTGGGCGGTGCCAGGGTCCAAGAATTATCAAGGACTCACATACGTATTGTCGGTCCAAATGAGCCCAGCTGACGGCAAAGATGGATCCAAACTGCCAAAGTGGTGAAGGCGCACACTGCAACTCCAAGCGAACATTCCAGCCAAGGGACAGGTAACAACAATCAAAGTTATCTCCCAGTCTGCTTCCGAGCTTCGGGACGGTCACCGTCAAAACGAGAAGCAGCCGTGAAGGCAGCCCGACCGCCAGGATCTGTAGGCTCTCTACCTCTCCCCGTTCAGTCTGAAAGATACGCCTTGGCCGCAGTTCGGCACGACCCTGCATTTGACATATGGAACAGCCGCAGTAAGTCAGCACTGAGCACATTCACCTATGTGAAATTGAGCACTGCTGTGTGATGTCCACGAGCTTGCTCCTAGCATGGATTCCTCCTGGGCGACTCAGTGGTTGCTTCCTCATGTCCAAATTGTGGTGATGCTGGTCAGCCTTGCACCCAATAACAAGTGCATTGTCAAATGTGAGACAATCGCATTTGAGCTCTGAGATAGCCATAACAGGCACGCAGAACGGGAGGGAGCTGTTGCCAGCTCTGCTGGACATCGTTATCTCGCAAGCTTACTGAACAGGTTGTAGATCAAGTGAACCGAACTTGCCCTCAATCCCTGTGACTTGACAGAGATGCTGGGCAGGAGTTCTTGCAAAGGAGCACGCAATATGGGGGAAGAAAACATCATGAAGGCATCACATGTTAATCAACAGAAGTCCGAGTGGCACTAGCTCGTTGTCCTCCTTTGTATCAGGTACCAAGAAGAGCTCCTTCGAGAGGCTTATCGCAGACTTGACCTCGTTCAACATCCTGCGATGGTCTCGGAATGGAGGGCATGCATGGTTCCCTGAATGGGAACGCGGCACAACATACACCAGGGCCGGCATTCTCCATGGGCAACCGTGTGGCCTCTCCACGACTCTGGGGCCACGTGTCTAGGAGCCTTGCCGTCAGAAAGATATATTATGCACCTTTCCCAGATAAAGCGCATGAGCGTACAACAAGCGAAAGGATTGTGCTCACGTGAAAGGTACTCCGATGGTCAACCCCCAAAACAAGGGCCATGCCAAGCGAACGCTTCACGGCACTCGACGTGTCTGGCTTGGGCTCGAATCGAGCAGCGCGAGCTTCAAGATGCAAATGCAATGACTCCTTACACTCCACAAGAAGACGATGCAGGTAGTGAAGCTGATCTTGGACAGGCCCATTCTGCAGAGCTCCTCAGCTCAGTGAGGCTGACCTTCCAGTCAACGGACATCTCATGGGCTAGGACTCCACACCTTGCGATGTATGACAGGCTGTCTGCGAATGACAATGTCATGTTCCTCAGTACCAACGCTCCGAAGAAAACGTGCAACAAATGCGTCGTGCGCACAACATCCTTGCCGTTGAAGCTAGGACGCACAATACAAAGTCTATCCTTGACCACATCCAAAGCCCCTGCAACCATCGCAAGGCCAAGGCTCAGCCTTCAGCGGGAACGATCTCCAGGCTTTTGGTAAGAACTGGCCTGCCTCATCGAAGACCGAAGCGTGGTAGGCCTTGTAGTTCTCCTGGACAACACCTCTTTGGACGGAAGACATGCGCTGAAGTTGCTGTCCAATCTCGTTCCAAACATAACCAAACACTTCTTTGCATGTTTTTCGCAAAAAAAGAACACGAGGAAAGGTGTAGTGCTTAAACCGTTCGACATGCGTCACTTTGGACAAGGACATCAGTCGATAAACGCCGCCGGCGGAAGTTATTGGAAAACGCTGGAGCATTCTGGAACTGGTTCGGTTCCCTAGGTGGCTTTGCCGGTTAGAAGGTGCGCCAATGATGTGTCTAAGCATCTCCGAACTGTATTGCAATCCACAGCTTGATCAGATTCTTCGTCAGCATGCCACAACCTAATCTTAGCCTGATTCCTCGAACTCAGGCGCAGGTCTCCGTCCTGCGCTGAGTGCACAGCGCCTGAGCTGCAAGCTGATGAAGAAGACTCAAAAGCTCAATTGGCAAACCGCTTTTCGCAAAGCATTCGTGGGTAAGAATCCCTTGCTCTTCGCCTTTGAACATGATCTACCAAAACACTCATGGCATCCAGAACCCAATTCGGAAAGCCATCAACTACTAGCCTTCGTCCCCTGGCTCGACCTCACCCATGTGAGGGAGCTGGGTGCAAGGCTATGCCATGCAGACTTCTGACAAGGCAACAAGGCACCGCGAATCGGTCTGGTCATTGAACATCTAGAAACGGAATCTTGCCATGGCCAACTCAAGCCTCTGCCAGTGGTTGCTTCGTGTAATGTGACTCTCCTGGATGTGGAGCACAGAGTTGGCATCTGCTACCAAGACACTAGTGACAATGTAGTGATCCACGTAGGAGCAAATCCTTGGATGAGTGCAGCTTGAGTCTAACTCACTCAGGGTTTGCTATGTGTCCCTTTCACATATCAGCCTACCCGAAGGAAAGCCACTTAAGCTTCGTTGAAACAATGGCCTTTACGATAGCCTTGCATGGATATGTAGGGACCCCGGCAATGCCACATCGAAATCGTGCAATCTCCCCCCAATCTCCCCAAGCTCTCACATCATCCACGTCAATATTCCGCCTGACAACATAGAAACCCTGGATTGACAACTCCCCTGGTTGACTCATAGGGCCCCCCCCCCCATTCAACGGGTTCAACCCTCGAAACTTGGGATCCTTGGGATCCTTGGGATCCTTGGGATCCTTGGGATCCTTGGGATCCTTGGGATCCTTGGGATCCTTGGGATCCTTGGGATCCTTGGGATCCTTGGGATCCTTGGGATCCTTGGGATCCTTGGGATCCTTGGGATAAAGTCTGAGAGCTTGTTCTATTTGTGCCGCTCGCCCGGCATTTCTTCCGAGACGCATAAGCTGCAACCATAGGTTCAGCGCCAAGCAGGTGATGCCAAAGACGAATCGAACCAGGTTGAATCTCGGAGAAACATGCATCCGGCACTGCAGTGCACAAGCCAATTTGATATGCTCTTCGAATACGCAAACTGGCTCTCTG
>CAUJNA010000585.1:80000-135000 GCA_963377175.1 Effrenium voratum | reverse complement strand
CAGCACCGGATTTCCTCCATCCACCGTAGGACCAGAACAAACAGTTGAAGTTGCACAGAGCGCGTGAAGGCCAAGAGACTCACATCAACATAAACATGGCAAGTTGTGTTGGGTGGCACAACAAGTCGCACAGCGCAGGGCAAAGCAATGTGACTTGAAACTATATAACAACCGAGACAGAAAGGGCTGCTTGCACACAAGGTTCGTGCAGAGTGGCTCAGAACAACCCTGACTCAAAAGCTCGCAAAACAGCTCACGCAAAGGCGGCTCCTGCTAGTTCCTTCGCCAAAAGCCTAGACACATCTGCTGCATGATGGCCTTCTGGCAACAGCCAAAAAGTCAAACCTACTACCTTCACGTCCACATTCGTCCCAACAGCGTTCACTTGGCTGCCTTCAGCACAAGTGGCCCGCTCAGGTTCTTCGGCCGCCGGCTCGGTCAAGGACAGAACCGCATATCCAGGATCCATGGCCAACCCGCGCTGCTGCGCAACCATCCAAGGAAGAATTGGCCGCAACGAGCCTTGTAGCCTTGGACAAAACTCTTGCTCAATTAGTTGTTGGCTGGCCGCAAGGCTCGCAAGGGCCTTGACTCGATCCAAGAAAGATCAAAAGCGCCGCTTCTGGCCGCTTCTGGGGTAAACGCTGTGAGCGGGTGAAATTGCCAAACTTAAGCTCTCGTCATGGAGAAATATTCCTCTGGCGCATGTTCACCTTTGAGCTCAACGGCAAGCGCGGGCGTGCGCTGGGGTTGCCATATGCCAGGCTTTGGCTCCACCTCTCGCCTTAGGGCCAGCGCCGCATCTCCTCCCACAGGTCAAATGCCTGGCAGCTGCGCTAAAGTCCAGCCTGCTCTCAATCATTGACTTCAAGCTAGCTCCCACAGATCCGACCAATCCTTCAATGGAAGAAGCCGTGGCTCGTGTCTGCTCTACTAAGCCTTCTCCAAGAACTGCATGGATGGAACTGGACCACCAGTTTCAAAGGCCTCGCCAAACCCACACTCCCGCAAAGCTGGTGCGGCCTGAAGCCAGAACGAGCGCCGCCCCAGGCTGCCTGCAGCAATGGCATACTCCTTGCGGGCAGAACAAGCTGAAGCCACAAGTAGCCACGGTGACTTGCATCCAAAGCCCATTGACATTTGCTTCTATCAACATGGTCATATTTGTTTTATATAGGCCTTACTATAAACCCAAGTCAATCAGGTAGTAGAATCACCTACTCCACACATTCGCAAGCGAAAGAGTGACCCCGATCCCAAAAGTGAAACAGTGTCTCTCACAGCTTTTGGTGAGAGACATGTGATGGCCTTGGTTCAGCGGGTTACCCTTCAAAAATGGTCAGTGCGGGTTTTGGGCGCTGCTCACTCACGACTGCGGCCCCTTCAGTTCTGCCCGTGTCCCGCGCGCGCGCGGCTCCTTGGCGCCTGAGGCTCGTGGGGCTCAGCTTTTTCTTCTGACGTCTATCAAGGGAAACAGAGGGCTAACCCGCCACAAACCGGGCTTCCGATAGCAAAGGCGCGCCTGGTGCCTGTGCACGACAAACGCACTTCGGGCGCCTGTGAGCCATTGTTTCTGCTGGAGCTTTGCAAGGGCCGAGCACAGCTCCTGCGCCGGGACTAGCGCAGCACCTGCAAAGCAAATAACCATATGCCTATTAATGTTTGTGTAAGCCTCTCATTTCCGCGCAGCTTCCCAACACGCCAGCAAAGCTGCGCATAGTGCCTAGCCTGCGCTCAGAACAGATTCCCGCACAGGTGCAGGTGCAATTTGTGGCTGGCCTCAATCGGAATATGCAATTGCAGATTAACCTGCAAAACAGCGATTTGCAAGAGGGCAAGGCTCCAAGGCCCTGAGTCATGGCCGTTCAGAGCAGATTTGTAGCTGCGCGGCATTGTGGGCTTCTCTTGTGTTCTAACAAATCGCTGTGCGCAGAAGTATGATTTATTCGAGGTGTCCTATGAGCCCTCAACCAGTTGGACAAACTTGGGCATGGGCGAGGCGTTTCCGGAAGACCGCTCCTTCTCCGAGGCCTTTGGGTCCCGCAGCCGCGACAGCAGCAGCGCCTGGTGTTTTCTGAAACCCTGGCCCAAGGGAAGTGAGCGCCCGGTTGCGATTTACGGAAAGAGACACGTTGGAAAACTGCGTGAAACATGGCAAAATCACTCAGAGGCATCCATGGCCGAACCCGAAAGAATTCAGAGCTGAAGCTGCAGGGGATGTTGAACCCAGGCTTCAGCCGGCTCCAAGCATATGAAAGCTTTCTGGTCCTACCCAACCAGCCACGCACAAAGCACTTCATGATCTTCTGAGGGGCTCACCTTGAAAGGAAGTCCTGCACCCAGCAGCTGCCAAACAAAATTTAATTTAAGTTGCATTGCTGATACGGACATCTGGCAAAAGGCCAGGCGCTTCGCCCGAGACCCCACCTTGAGGCTCTGCGGCCGGCGGGTCCTGGAGGGCAAATGCCCAATTTCAAAACGAGCTGCCCAAAAAGCACGCATGTTTGTTCATTACGTCTGGATTTCGGCTGGGTCCCTCCCTCCCTTCCTCCCTTCCTCCCTTTCTCCCTCCCTCCCTTCCTCCCTTCCTCCCTCCCTCCCTCCCTCCCTTCCTCCCTCCCTCCCTCCCTTCCTCCCTTCCTGCCTTTCTCCCTCCCTTCCTCCCTCCCTCCCTCCCTTCCTGCCTTTCTCCCTCCCTTCCTCCCTCCCTCCCTCCCTCCCTCCCCCCTCCCTCCCCCCTCCCCGCAATGCTATGGACTCTCAACATGGCATCCAAGGTTGGGCCTGCTTGTGGCATATCCCGGCATTGTCCGGACATGATTTGCAACCGAATTGAAGAAGCGAGATCATCCAGGTCTACCTTGCTACCACGTGTGTAACGGCAGTCCTGGCCATTCCTCCGCTCGGGCCATGGAGTCTAGATGGAACTGTGCCTTTGGATGAGGTAACCACATCGATTGCCGACCTCCTTTTCAATGCTAAGCAATTTTGGTGCAAGGTGGAAGTTTGGGTGACCTCCTTTTGTAGTGTGGCTCTGTGTATAGTGTGGTATGCAGTGGAGTGAGGTGCGATGGGTGGGATGGCGTCGCGTGGTGTTGTGTAATGTTGTGCGGTGTAGTGTGGTGTTTGTGCTGTGCTGTGCTGTGCTGGGCTGGGCTGGGCTGGGCTGGGCTGTGGTCTCTGGTTGGGCTTGTCTAGCGCAGTTTTTTAAAACTTGTCAGTCCAGCAGCTGAAGTCTCCAAAGCAGAAGCAGCGCGTCATATTCTGCCAAACTCTGACCTCCAACTGTTGCATCTCCAAAACAGGAAACACTACAAAGGTTTCGGCAAGTGTGGCACGGTGGCAATGGACTCACAATGCACACCCCACCAAGGCAGTGGACACTGGGCCACGGACTGCGGAATCGCTGCAACCCAACTCCGAGCATCTTTTCTCCGGGGCACTGGGAAGTGCAAGGCAGCGCGTTGGGGCAGTGCCGAGGGAGACTTTTGTGCAGTAGCTGCACATACCAGGCAACCACAAGTCCAGAGCTCAGCAGCTACACCTTGCATACAATAATTGTCAACAGGTCAACAACATTCAGCCATCACCACCTTCCCCTGGATTTTCTCCAAGGTTTGGGATTCGAGCACGGCACTCTGGCCTCCAATTTCAAGAGTCACATAGATCTTGAACAAAAGACACAGCCTACGCAAAGTAGCACGACCACTTTCCTTACCGCACAACAAGACAGGCTGTAGGGAGTTAGAGCTGCCGTGTTGAAACGGGCCAGTTCTCCGAAGCAAAAATGCTAAGCTATGAAGTTGTGAGGTGCCAAGATTTGCTTCCGAGAGTTGCTCGCATTTGCTCAGCTTTTCTCTGAGCCGTCATCGTCATCGTCCATGTCGCTGTCCTCATAATTCGCTTCGCTGAGAATCTAGTTCCCCCAATCAGAACTGCCGCCCCCAACCTTTTGTCACAGGGGGCTCCAGGAAATTGTCCCAAATTCATGTGCTCTGCTCTCACTACACTGTAGTGTGAGCACATGTGGCTCATGTCACAGAGATGAAATTGAATGTGTTTATATTATGGTCCAGGTAGGTCAGCGAAAACATTATATTATGGCTCATGCACCAACAACCTCACTACGCAAGCATACATCTTCTTCTACACGCAAATGCGCGTGCGATCTTCATTTGTGTCATCTCTCGGGCCGTCTGTGCAGATTTTGCAACGCCAAGTCCCAGCGCCTCGATCTCGCTCCCGGCGTCGCCTCCGCTGCCCTGCTGAGGGGCCGGCTTCCTGGCAACGCGCAACGTGCGAAAGGACTTCGTTGGCAAGGTTCGGCTCAGGACAAGCGAGCTAGCGGGCTTGAGCCGCGCGTCAGGGGAAGATGGGAAAGACAGGCCACAACACACTTCACGTGGTTGTTGCACTTGATGTTGGATTATCACATACAGGTTGGCTGGCGGTGGAGTACATGCAAGTGGGCCATGCATTAGGCCACGCTCAGCAACAATGCTACGACTTCAAGACTGCGAAATTCTCATTCATCTGGTCGTACTCCTGACTACAGCTGGCAGGCCCTCCGCAAGGCTCGCCACTGCCTGCCTGCACCAGAAGTAGAGGCCAGCGCCAAGGATGGCGATGCCAAACGGAGACATGATGCCTGCTGACCCCCAGGGTGAGCAAAACGTGGCATGGTCGAAGCTCTTCTGGTATGGATTCTGAACTGAGGGGTCTGGTCGTGGCTCTTTTCAGGGTTCATCATGAATCCTTCCACTGGGTTTCATGATCTTCGGGCGATGGCAACATTGACCTGGCATAGTACACCCTGGTCTAGTGGGAGTACTTTCAAAAAGACATCCTCTCCTCCCCTCGACCGCCAGCCTGCTATCAGTGCAGCTTTGGACTTGGAAGACGGCTGCCTGAGACGAATGCATTTTGGTGCATGCGTCGTGGTGTGGGTGATTCCGAAAAAAGGCCACGTCACATTGCTAGTCGACCATTGTTGCACGTGCGACACCTGCTGGAAGGCTTGTGCGTTCCAGTGAAAAGCAAATTCCTCCTCTGGCATGAGCCGTTGCCCCAGATGCTGGCCAAGTGCTGAAACAAACGAGGCCATCATTCCGAATCCGGGACGGCTGAGGTTTTGCGGGACAATCCAGGTGCTTGCAAATCACGGCATGGTTCCTACAATCTCCAACCAATTGCTGGCGCCTGTCACTCGCGTGGCGTGTCTCTGGCTCAACCCTCCAAGGCCCCGGCTGCGTATAGGGTGCGCCCTGCGCCCCAGGTGCTCCCTGGTAGCCTGCAAGGCAGCCAAGACATTTTTGGGGGGGTGGGGGGGGTGGGGGGGTGAAATTCACGCTTTTTGAAACGCTGGGAAAGAGTCTTGGAGAATGGTGCGGCTTCAAAATTGGCACGGACCAAAAGAAAGCCCTCCATGGCAACAAGTGCCCCAAGCCGCACCTGGCTGCCCTGGCTGTCCCTGGTAATATCCTCACACGGCATGCGATTGCAAGCTGAATGTCTGAGTCGGGCTGAACCCAAGCCGAACGGGCGACTCTGATTGGAGTTCGTGTCCAGTCATCCCAACAGGGAACCAAATTTTGCACATGCGTTGGCTTGCGCTTCTCTCCGTGCCTGCTAAGCCCTTTCACAAAAACTAGCACGGTTTCGCAATGCCGAGCCCATGTAAATCGCTGGCAAAATGAGTGGGAGATCGACGATGTCAGCGGAGAGCCAGTCAAGCGGCAAAACCAGCTTAGCAGTCATCACGCAGGGACATACTTGACCTACCAGACCCATGCTTGGTCTTGTGTAACACAGGGATATGTGATCTAGCCAATGGGTTTTGATGGGCAATTTCATGTCCCAATACTGAGCCTGCTGCATGAGTATCCAGGGTTCGCATCATGCTTAAGTCAAGGATGCAAGTGCCGCCGATGCTCACAAAACAAGCACTTGAAACAGCCACATGTGGTTCCGCAGTCTTGCAACAGCCCACTGGACAAATGGGATTTGCTTGGCACCCAGGTGTTTTTGTTCCCCCATTCCACACGAGGTCGCCGGTCCTGGCTGCTGCTGTCCATACTGCTGCTGCTGTCCATACGGCTGCTGCTGCTGTCCATATGGCTGGCCTTGCTGTGGTGGGTAGCCGCCCTGCGGCGGTGGACCTTGGCCTGGCGGCGAGCTGCTGAGGTGCCCCCAGCTTTTGCTTTTGGCACTTTGCATGCTTTGCCCATGCCCCTCCCAAACCAGCTACACTTTGAGTGGCTCAGGTGTCCAAAGAGTGAAAGGGTTGAAGGGCAACTCAATGTGTCGATCAAGCGCAAGCTATGGCCTTGCGGAGGTGGGTAGCCGCCCTGCTGTGGGGGCGGTTGGCCGTACCCCTGCTGTGGGGGCGGTTGGCCGTAGCCCTGCTGCGGGGGCGGTTGGCCATAGCCCTGCTGCGGGGGCGGTTGGCCGTAGCCTGGCAGAAGGCAAGACTTAGTCCCTTCATGAGGGTTCAAACATCCCATGTCTTGTGAGTCTATGGTTGCTACGCTGAAGCCCCAAACAGTGAGCAGCAGTGGTTCGCAACTGTTTCCTTGCTGTCTGCCTTGGGCGACCAAATCCAGAAAGTACGAATGCAAACTTCTGCAAACGTGAAACGAATGCCTGTAGTGAGCTAAGGCCAGCTCACGAAAATGCTCAAGTTGAGATTAAGCTTTGAGCACCATGCAGGATTACTCCTCCGGGCATTATGACTGTCTCGATTGCTCAGAGGCAATAACCCACCTACTACTGTGAGACCAAGCAGCTTATGCAAACGTGGCAGCTCAGGTGGTTTTGCCAAATTCTTTGGGCCGCAGTGGGCCAGACATCCCCTTCACTGCCACCTTGCCAATCCTTCCAAGCGAGGTGCTCTTAAGCAGCCCAGAAGAAACCACCAGCTCCCCGATCATCTTGGCAGACTTGGACTTGGACAAATCTTGCTCCTTCTTTTGATGAAGACCGTGACCCCTCCCTCCCAGCTGCACAAGCCGGTCCATGAGAACAAAATGGTTTTTCGCCTCGGCATGCGCCACGGCGGTGTACTCGCGATCATCCTTGGCATTCATGTCGGCACCCACCTCGAGCAACAGCATCGAAGTCTTCATGTTACCAAAGGCCGCAGCTACGTGGATGGGTGTCCTCTTCTTGTTGTCCCTAATGTTCACGTCCGCGCCCCACTCAATGAGTCGGCAAACGCCGTCCACATCGTCATTTTCGGCGGCGACATGAAGAGCGGTCCTGCCAAGGGAATCCGCCGAATTGATCTTCACCCCATAGTTGTGAAAGAATTCCATGAGATCGTAGCGCTTGTTCTTTGTGACGATGTTGAATGCCGTCTCACCCTTCTCCGTCTTGGCAGACAAGTTCGCCCCCCGGCGGTAGCAGAGCTTGGCCAGGCCCATGTTGCCTGTGTGGCAAGCATACTCCAGCAAGGTCTGCTCCGTCTCCACGTCCCTGGCATCAATCTCAGTGGTCTCTAACAACCGCTCCAGCATGTTCATGAGCACTGTGCCGTTCCTGGTCACGATCTGCTTCAGATTGAAGGTCTTCAATTTTTCGCGCTGCGGCTCAAAGGCTGTCTTCAAGTCAGCGAAAGGGTCCGCAGTGCGCTGGGATCCCTTATCTTGTGTTGCATTCTTGTGCGGCTTTGCTTGCTGTGGGTATCCTGCACCCTGCCGTTGCTTCTCTGCTGTCCCTTGTGTGGGAGTGGGGGCTGGCGGAGGTCTTGCGTCCTCCATAGCAGCCTCCATGGTTGATGCAAAGGCCAAGTTGGCGGTCACCGGACGGTACTGCACGGAGCCTGCATCAATGGCAGAATCAGCACCCAGCAGCAGAATCTTCATGAGTGCGTTCTCCATCTTTCTGAGCGTGATTTTGTCCATGATGTAGAACGCAACCTCTTCATCGCTTGCATCCTTGACCTGTGCATGAGTGCACAAAGACAGGAACCACAAACACCCGGAAGGGGAGAAAACCGGCTGTTTCTGTTCAAAGTAGAAGCAACCGCGGGACCCCCGAATTCCGGGAGTCGTCCAAAAGGGGTGTTTTCGTCGGCCTGAGGATGGGCGGTGTCGTGCAGGAAGCGCCAAAGGGCACGCATGACCTGGGCCACCAGCTCCAGGCCTCCTGGAGGCAGCCGCGCCTTGGTGGCCTGCTGCACTTGACTCAGCAGGGCCTCCGGCACAGGGGCGGCCGCCGCGGCCAGCAGGCCCTAAGGTTTGAGAAGGAAAAAAACGGGGTGCTCAGGAGTCGGTGTCCATGGAGTCTGTGTAGTCTGAGTCTGCGTCGGCTGTTCTGGAAAACAAGACCCGGCTCTGCTCTGAAAAGCAATTGGCCAGCCATGTGCTTCTGTTTCGTGTGCATGGATATTTGCTGGTGGTCAACCTTGTTTGGCTGACACATTCAGAGAGATGGTGAAATGGCGGGCTTGGTCTATAGACTGTTTGTCCTGAGGGTTTTAGTATGAACGCAATGCTGTGTTACCCGTCCTGTGTTGAAAGGTGTGCCAAGCATGCAAGGTGGAACTGCTGGCAGGAACAATTTCCAACACTGTTTGGCCTTCGCGCTCAGAGCGACGCGCCTCGTTGCCCTGCAAATCCAGGAGGTCCAATGGCATGAGCTTCTTGGTGTTCTGCCGTTCCATGACCTCTGCTTTGCTCAAACAGTTGCTGCATTTCAAGCGCGACTGCTGCGAGGGTTTTGTCAGGACGGCATCAACACCATTGACTTCATGGCTCGCCATTGACTTGCTAGGCACATGCTTAGCACCTCATTTCAAGCAAAGGCTCTGCTGTCATGAAGTAGCCAACGGAGCGCAGCGAGAATAGGTTCTCCGCGATGGAGATGAAGGAGAGGCTCGGCGCGGTGGTGATGAGCTGGCACAGGTCCGAGCAGGAGTCCATGGTCAGCAGGTTCTGCGATAGGTCGAGGGTCTGCAGGGAGGGGCAGTCATTCAAGGCCTGCACCAGGGTGGCAAAAGCCGTGTCGTTGATGGAGGCTCCGCGAAGCAAAGCTTGCTGCAGGTCGCGTGCCCGCATCCACTGGTCCACCACCCGCATCAACTTGGTGGAAACCTGATGTTGGTTTTTCAAGAACTGCTAGATGCCTTTCAAACAGTACAACAAGCTCGCAATTCGTCTGTGAGGCTAGTTTGCCCTTGCACAAACGTGAAAAGAAAAGTCAAGCCCATTTCGGCACAAAGTCTGCCGCGACTCCCCTGCCTGGCTACCGCGCTCCCGAAGCGCCTGCTCATCGTTCTGAGTACTCGTGGGCGAAACGGGAAGCTGTTGCGATGAAATGCTGCCACCTGGCCGGTTTGCAGCCAACTCTAATTGAAGTAGGCTGCATGCATTCAAGGTGGCAACATGCATACAGACCAAGGACCCTCATTGCGAATTGCTTGCTGTCCCAGGGGAATACCCACACATCGATTGGGCAAACTTGATCCTAGGCTTCAAGGCTGAAGCAATACCAGTGGGCCCAGATAGGCCGCATCCGTGCACATGCACCATGCCATGTGCTGGTCAGGCTCGCGCCTTTGGTAAGATCTTGAACTCGTCTCTCCAGTTGCTGGGACTCGGCAGACACCTGGTCGCGCTTCTGCACTTCTTCGTCGAGCTGCCGAGTCAACTTCACCATCTTGCTCTTCATTGCTTCTAGTTCATGGGTCCTCAAGGCAGCATGTCTTGCATATCTTGCCTATCTTGAAGCCGCAAGTGTGGCAGCAAGCGGCCTGAGGCTTGAGGCCGGTCCTCTGCATTGCAGCCTCCTGGTGGCTCTTGCCCAAGTCCCGCTCCGAGGCGATCCTGGCCTCGAAGTCATTCTTCTCCCGGTCTCCTTGAAAACTGCGCTAGATGGCTGTGGGTCACAGGGTAGGTGCACCACCCATTTTAGTCTATTTTGGTGGGGATTGGGATGTTTACTGGGGGTGCGGGATTTTGACCCATGGCCAAATGTCAACTTCAGGGATCGCTGTCCGGACGCGCATAGGCAGTGCTTCCGCCATAGAGAAGGGCAGGAAAGGAACGAACTGGAATGAACTGAGCA
This sequence comes from Effrenium voratum, assembly GCA_963377175.1. Taxonomy (NCBI): domain Eukaryota; class Dinophyceae; order Suessiales; family Symbiodiniaceae; genus Effrenium; species Effrenium voratum. The sequence continues at coordinate 124,935 of CAUJNA010000585.1, read as the reverse complement.
CACCAAATCGAGCATATGAATTGGTCTTAAGATAGATGAACCCAGGCAAGGGTATCCAAAAAAGACTTCCCCATCGCAAAGTGTGCTGCAAAGCCTCGCTGATGCTGCAAGTGCTGCAACTCCTTTTTGAGCCTCTGGTTCTCCTCCGACAGTTGCTCGGGATCCACGGGCATGCTGGGTAGCGCGACGGACTGTGCCGTGCAGATGCAAACTCCTGCTCAACTTGAGCCGAGCTTCAAGCAAAGGTAAATCTCAGAGTTCAGTGTCATGCAACTTCACTTGGCAAACATTTGGGCTATGCTTGTAGATCTATGAGATTTTTCTAGTGTCTGGAGCTGGCAACACCTGATATCCTGCTGACAGAAGCACCGCATGTTCAAGTCTGTCCACGCCTTGCTGCTGGGGCGGAGGCTGATTTTGGAAGGAAGTCTTGTGCTCTGGACTGCCAAGAAAGGCAGAACCTCAGGGCATAACAGCCACCAAGCACCAGGCGAAGCCAATCAAGTCTGCCATGGACGCTCCAACACCCCTTGAAAGACGTGGTCACAGGTTGCACAGCCCTGAATGAGTACGGACAGTTGCGATACTCAGCACATTGCCGCCCCATACAATCTCCAACATCAAGGTATAGGTTCTAGAAACTCGGCATTGCCAGCGTGTGTGCGTGTGTGTTCTGCAAATGTGACACACCAAGCTGTTCGCTTCCTACTCGCACCATGAGTGCTTAGCAATACTCTGCCCCACCACGTACCTGCAGAATCCATGAAAAGCATCACCATTGCAGTAGTCAACATCGTCAGCATCACCAGCGCTTCACCACCGCCTTAAAAAAGAAAGCGAATTGTTATTTGATTGTTGCTTCCAGCGGTCATCACCCCGGCATCACCTGAGCTTCGGTAGAGGAGATGTGTTTTTTTCCGCTTGCAAAACCACACTATACTTTGTAGACAAAGCCCCTTTCTGGCGCTCTTTGCATGACTGGTCAGAATGTGCAAAGAATTGTAAGAGAGAGCTACTCTTGTCTGCTCTTGTGCCATCATCCAAAAAACAAAGTGCTGTGAATCTGGCATGATTCCATCTTGCCATAAAACCGAGTTGGTGGGTGAAACACATCGATGTTGGCGCATGAGCAAGCTGCATTGCTGGCAAATCCTTACCCTTGCCAATATGTAGGACGTTGTTTCAGACAAGGACTTCAGTGCTGAACATGAACAAACTGGATTCGGATAGGGAAGTTTGGTGGCCGGCCCAAGCTCTTCCCAAACTAGCGATAGGCTGCCAATGATGTGACCAGACATGGTCACACGCATGTTGCGGCTGCGATGCACCTTGTCAGTATACAGTGCGGGAACGTTGTACAAGGAGTAGATGTGGCAATGCTTCGCCATAGCTTTGTGATTGTTAAAACTGCTGAAAGCATGCTTTACACTTGGCGAAAGAGTTAGTTGATTGGAATGGTCTCTGCTACTGCTGTATACCATGTAGACACTGGAATTGTTGTAGACAACTGCATGATATCGAGCTTCTGGTTTTCTGTGTTTGCTTTGCAATGGCAGCATATTGGCTATCCCCTTAAATAAGGCACAGCATTGAGCCCAATATGTGGGTTACACTTTTGCAAAATAACGAAGTCTGTCTGACATTGCAAGGCTTTACTTGGGCTGTCCTTCATTGTCCCCACGAGCTGGACACTTGGAATTCGTATCAAAAAGTAGCCGGGACATGAGCTTCTCTCAAGCGGCCGTGGCTCACGAAATGATACCCTAAATGCCACCTTGGCATACGAAAACGAGCAAAGAATCCTATGGAACCGCTGATTATTCTTAAGCTACACCCGCGTCATCTTCCTCCCAGCTCAGAGTCCAGCCGTTTCCCCATCTGGGTCCGGCCGTTTCGCGTTGCGCTCGCTCGCCCTGAGACCCCGGGCAGAGCTCATGCCCCCGCCGCGGTCGCGTGCCTGGCCGAAACTCTTGACATGTCCACGGGAAGCTCAATCTTAAAACATGCAAAGTGTAACCAGTCTGCTTGGGAACACAAAAAGCAACCTCCTGCAAAAGCCTAAGAATGAAGGAGTGTGCGGGTGCGGGTTCGGAGAAGAAGCGCCCGACCCCCACAATCGGACTTCTTGAGCTGGCACTGAGTTAGTACTTATCAGTCTGCAAGGATTGCACACCGCAGTAGCAAGTATTCTGTTCTGCTGCGCCTGCTGGGTACAGGCAAGCCTACATTGGCAGCGCCCCAACCCCATTGATTGTTGGCTCTACTAAAACGGCAAACAGGGGTTTGGGTACTGCACATGAGTTTCCCCCTGAGTCAGGCTTTTGCCTGGGTTGGGCTCCAGGAACATTGAGCCCTGAAAACTAACGTTAACAATGTGCTTGGAGCTGGCAAAGTTCACCGAACAGCTCCAAACGGATCTCAAAACATAACACAGCCCGCTGGGATGTCAGCCTCATTGGAAATTCAGCATCCTTGGAAGTCGTCGCCTCCCGCCCCACAAAATACAAAATGGCCCACGATGGCCTGGGTAACATCAAGGGCCAAATGGCGGCCCGGACAAATGCGAGGATACACGGTGTCCTCGTCGGGTGTTCCAAAGGCTCCGTTCCAGGTGAGAGCCATGTTCAGCTCCTTGCGGCTGGGGTCAAAGACGTCTGGCTTGGAGAACACCGAAGGATCGCGGTTCGCCATGGATAAAACATACTGATTCAGCGTGTCCGCCGGCGGGAGTACTTCTTCCCTCTGAGCGTCACCACCCGCGCTTCTTTGCTCACGTTGGTGGCGCTTGTCACTGGCGTATCGATGCGGCACGCCTCCTTGATGTACGTCACTGGGCTCTCTTTGAAAGCTGCCACCATGGACTCCGACGTCGGATACTTCTCAATGCTGAGATGTGCGCTGGCCTCTTCAGGGATCTTGCACTGCAGGAAAGTGCCCATCACATGCTGCTGAAGTCCCACCAACGCCCGCAAAGCCCACAACAAACAAAGTCTCATCCGCAAGCTTCACCGTTGGGGTCCTCCGATATTTCTCGGGCAGCTTGTTGTTGATGTCAATGATGAAAGACTCCAACTTGTGCTTCTCGATCAGTGCAACTGTATCAGCGCGGAGTTGCTTCACCTTGCAAATTCCGAGGTTGAAGAGAGGGCGGTGGACCAGCCGTGGAAGGACGAAGTACAGAGCACAGTCTCGCCACTTAGCCATGACCTCCGCGTCTTCCTGGTCGAGCCAGACTCCAAACACCATGTAGATGCATTTGGCAACAAGAACCCGAAGTCTCTGTGTCGCTCATATCCTCCAACTTTGGGGTGGGCCAGTCGCTGTCGATGTACTCCTTCAGCTTGTTGGAGCGCTCAATGTACCATGCCGCTCCTTTGTCCAGCAAGGTGGCGTGCAAGGCTCTCGCGAGAAAACAAGTCAGATGTGCAGGCTTGGATGCACGCAAACGAGGACGATCTCCTCTGATTGGACTTCGTGGTGTCGCTGACTTCCTTGTACTGCACCGACCAGAACCCCTCACCGTGCCAGTTGTGATCACGTTCACCAAACACCTTCCACTCCCAGATAAACAGCGCAAGTCGGCTCCTGCTGTTCGCAATGAGGGTGACCAGACCGCCAATGACAAATCCAGGATGGGGCGAGGATGCACGGAGCCATTCCCAAGTGATTGGATATGGTGTCTGTGGGGCGAATGTTCACCGTGGATGAACCCTGCTCTCCATACGCTGTGAAAACTCAGGGTGTTGGCCAGTGGGCCATGGTCCTTGTTCGATACTCACTGACCGCAAAGGCTCGGACACAAATGTCGTCCACATCCATGTCCCGCAGAATGGCATCCCTGTTGTGAATCGCAAAGGAACCCGGAGAGAAAGCAGGAAGGCCCGGATCTGGAACTTCCAAATCCCCGTCGTTTCTGCGCAGAACAAATCTCTACAACTTGGCCACACTCGACAGAGCCCACATCTGAACAGCATAGCCATTGTGGTATGCACTGGCAGCAATAGCTGCCCGAGACCATGAACGACGTCACAGCCTTGCAAAGGCCGGCAATGACGCCCTGGATGCAGCTAATGGGCAAGGTCCGCCACATACAGAAAACGGACAACCAGTATGCATCACCTGCCACATTCTGTAGCGGTGCGCCAATCACCTTGTTGATGTCTCCCCAACCTGCTGGCGTCATGATATGAGACAAGGAGCGTGCAGGCTGCCTTGATTTGAGCCAACTTTGAGCCAGCTGTACCAAGAGGCTTGCTACCATGTCATTGCATTCAGGCGAGCAAAAAGTTCACAGGCCGGGCACACCAGTGAAGCTGCCCAGCCAATCGTTGACGCATTGGCGACTGGGCACGAAGCAATGCAACCCAAAGGACTCCAACCCCGAAGAGATTTCCTTCCCGTACTTTAAAGGGCAATCCAAGCGGAGCTGCTTGCGGCAGCAAAAAGCCTCCTGAAACCTCATTATCCACAACTGATAGTGGAAAAGGGCAAGAGATTCAAATTTGCTCCAGCTCCGAAAAGTTGTTGCATCACACGTGACGGGCTATCAAGTCACCAAGCCCGCCCAAGCCCCAATCTGTCCAGCTCAACATACGTGTTACACCTCAAGTATGTGGCAAACATGCAATGAACCTCACAGGTGCTGACATCAGACGGAACAAAAAAAATCCCCAGGGCCGACACCCCAAGCCACGATTGCAACGAACCCTCCATGCCGACTTGAAGCCTGAAGAGGTATCATTGCAGGTATCACACCAGGTCTCATGGCCCAAAGAGTTGACCAAGCCCATTCCAGGGCCCACAGCCTTTCTTGCACTGCTTGAGCAACGGGTGCAACGGCGGATTCAAAGAGTCTGCTGGTTTGTTGCCGGAGAACGAGCTGTGCACACCAGGCGCCCGCACGACAGCGGCCGCGGAACTAGTGTGACCTGTGGAAAGCCCGCCACAGCATGTCTGGTCAGCTCAAGTCACGCGGGACCGATCAAAGGATGCTTCCTGCGAGAACCGAGCTAGTCCTAACTGCTGCTTTGCAAGAAGCATGATAAGTTTGGTCGGATAATCCCGACCAGACTCCGCTCCTTGGTCTACTAAGGATTGTTTGGAACCACATGCACTTGAAATGCTGACCACTTACCTGAGTTGTGAATAAGCCCAAAATCGTGGGGCCCCAAACATGTGGTTTCCTTTTGGTTTCCCTTAAACCCACCCAAAATATCTCGCCGATTGTAGCCTACCTTTCTCTGCCGGCATGCTCGCGAATCTGAGGCCACGTCCTCATCCAGCGCCTTCAGTGCGGTCCTTAACCTGGGACCCGTACCACCGGGCTCAACAGAAGAAGGCCCTGGTGCAGTTTCCCACGAGTCGCTCAATTGCTGCGGGCAGCCGGATGCAAACAGTTTCGCCCCGGCCTAAACGAAGCAACCAAGAGGAACTGGGAATGCAGAGGATGCGAAAAGCCAAAAAGCCACCAACAGCCGCATACACCAGCAAAAAGCCGAAAAGCTCAGAAGCCCAGAAGCCGAGAAGCCAAGAAGCCGAAAAGCCAAGAAGCCAAGAAGCCAAGAAGCCAAGAAGCCAAGAAGCAAAGAAGCCAAGAAGCCAAAAGCGAAAAGAATTCCAAAAAAAAACAATTAAAAATCCTAAAATAGATACCCCTCCAAATCCTATTTCGCTTTCTGAAGGGCGTCAAACATGGCCTTCAAGCAGACAAGACGTCATGGTGAAAGCGCAGACAGCCAACTTGCTAAGATTCCGGCCTCACATCCAGTCCTAGGTGACCTGGCACCCCGGAAGCTAAGTTCTGAGGAAGAAAAGGCACAGGTCTGAGATCATGCAATCTCCATTTGTTCGCGCAGCTTAATTCCTATCAAGGCTCCCCCCCTTCCTTCTTGTCCTCTCCCTTCTTTGCTGATTCCTTTCCCTTGCGTGTCCCTTCTTATCATCCAGCCTTTGCCTCGCTGCAACTTGTAAAGGGGCAGTCGCAACGTGGGGTTCCGGAGTTCCCTCTTGAGGACTCCACGCGCACTTGGCATGTTCCGCTGTCGCCTTTCCTTCTCACTTCGATCATTTGGGTTCAAATTTCAATAAGGATATCCTTTTTTCTCTAGGGTGGGGAAACATGCCCGCCACCACTTTCGAGGTGGTCGCCTCTTAACAATCAGAGCCATTTAAGCGACCCTCTGAACCTCTCCGAACTCCTTGCAAGTCACTCCACATCCCATATCCCTCCAAAATCCAATAGAATCCTGTGCAAGAATAGTTCCATACCCCCCAACCCAACAGCAACTGTTTCACAGAACTCTCCTGAACTCACTCTCTGAACATCGGCTCACGGCAGCCTTCGTCCCAGGAGGCGGCAAGCGCGCCACGTGCCATGGCCTAGTGTCAACGGCAATGCAGCGAATGCAGGGGGTTGGAAAAAATGGTGGACTAGGGACCTTGTTGGGCAAAGTACGGAGAAGAACTCGCGTACTTAAATGATGACTGCTCAAGTACTCACTTGTCCGGATGAGTCTCAAGAGTGTCACAGTCGGAAATAGCTTAGAAGCCACTCATTCAGACACGTCCCATGTTGGCAGGACGACAGATTCCTAAAAAAAAGCTGCGAGATATTGCCACCTGCCCGAATGTGCCCCCTCATAGCGCCTCAGGCAGACCGTCGCGGCGCGCATGTGCCGTGCTGCCAGGCTCTGGCGTCAAAGCACCGAGCCTTTGAGCCGATTCCAAGTCGCAGTCCCAAGCACCAGCGAGCTGAGTCAAGAACATCCACTTCGAGCTGGCAAACAGGCCCGTTTCGAGGATTTTGTGGTTGGAGAGCTTCGTGATGTTCCCATACTGTTCACGCCGCAGAGCGGCGCTGCCGGCTACCTTCGGTTTTTCGGCATGGATGAAAATATGCACGTTGTTGTTGCAATGAAACTACATGGGAGTGGAAAGTCTCGCTGCCCTGTCTGGCGGATTCAATGCAGCACATCTCTGGCAGTTGCAGGCGCCATTTGCCATACCTCTGGACTGCAAAGTCCATACAAGGGCTGTCAAGCAGAATCGAATTTTGAGATGCATGGACTGCTAATTCTGAGCTGCTGGAACTGGCCTGCCGCCCGTGCATGAGCACATGGCTTCACCACCTGTGAGTTTCATGCCACGGGCAAAGCTCAGTGCCAGCGATGCCCAGCTACAGCTCAAACCCGTGGCGGAGGCGGCGGCCTGGCGCAATAGCACTCTGAGGGCTGATGGATTGGCTTGCGCTGTATGCCGTGTACATGATGGAACCTCAAGTGGAAGGCGCCCATGGAAACACGGAAACACCATGTGCTATGCCAATGGAATGTCTTTAAGTGAAGCATTTCAGGAAGTGTTCAAGTCAAGTCATCTCCATACGCAAAGCGTGAAGGCCGTGCCTCGGCCACGGACGCTCTGCCTGGCCATGCGACGCGAGGCCATGCAAGGCTAGACGCCCGTCCCATGATGAATTGAGAGAAAGCTGCTCTTGTTTGGGGCCAGATCTCTTGCTCAGGGATACCCCATTCCACGTTTCCGAGTGGAATATTGGTCCACAAAGGCATAACAATGACGAGCTCCCTTTGCCAGCCTCTTGTTGGCAGCCGCAGTGGCTGCAAAAGGACGCCGCCGCCGGCACCTGGCTGCCGCAGTAGCCGCAGCGGGGGCTCGGCGGACTTGGCTCCTGACAGCTCCGCGCACGCGAGTGACCGACTCAACGAATCGATGCAGAGATGACCGGGCTTCCTAAAGCCAGGAAATCGCTGAGCTTGTGGAGCCTGTTGCAACGGGAAGCAACGACGCAGCATCAAACTGTCAGGAAGAAGCCTTAAGATTCGTGCTTCAAACGCGCTCGGCACATGCACACGCAGACAAAGATGTCCTGTCGCATGCGAGGCGAAGCTGCTCGGCAGGTGTAGCCTCGGTGTTGGATGTCTTGACTGCGGCCAGCGCCTCTTCTGCCCCTGGCCGCCTGTTTGTTCCCTTGGCCCAAGAATGCCAAAGAATGGCATAGACAATGCGCAGCTTCACGTGACAGCCTTGCAGCCACTTTTGTGAAACTGACTACCAGTTTAGCAAGCCTGCAGCAAGAACTGTGAACTGTTTGTTGCACTTCTCCGCCAGCAGATTCTCGGCACCCTGGCGAATCTGAAATCTGAAACTGATAAAACTGGGCTGGCAACCAGCGGTCATGCAATGAGACATGCCAATCTCAAGTAGCAGCCGATTGCTCCTGCAGATCTTACCTTTGGGCCCAAATGCATATACCATATTTGGTGCGTGTTGCTTCTCCCGATCCTCTTGGTCCATGTGCCCTTTCACTTTTCGCTCACCCCCCGTGAAACAGTGGGGCGATGGGGCCCGCACGCGACGGCCCAGCCGCAGTGGGCCGGGAAAAGGCACCTGTGTGACAAAGTCAAGTCAAACTCAGCCATGACCCCCATTGCACTTGAGAGGAAGCGGTCCCACTCTACCAAAAGGGGAGCCACCCTAGACTAGTACGGCTCCGAAGTCAACATTATCCGTTGACCATGTTTGCCAGCACTATCCTCTTTTGCTCGGAGAAGACACATTGGCAGGGGTTGACTTGTTGTCTGAATGGTCAAAACATGCCCCTCCTGCACCCGCGGCGGCTTCAAAGCGCGGAGTGACGCTTGGCCTGGCAGTCAGTCCCATCTCAGTCAAAGTACTTAGAGATGTCCAGAACTTCGAAACATTCCGGGGCCGTCTCAGCAGCTCCAGCCGGCTATTCAGCATTGAGATTGGCTGCCCAAGTCCCAACCCTCAATCAACCAGCAAGCACACTTTGTACACACGGCTCGCAGCAGTCCTCTGTCAACCTACAGTATCCGTTGTATTGTGTTGGGTTATGCAAAACTTGCTAAACCTTCGCCACAACTTGACGTCGGTTCGGACGAACAGGCAACAAACCATTGGCTTCCGCATCCCCGCCTCGGGTACCGATTCTCCAGCAGCGAGGCATGGCGCTGGAGGATCTCCGACCTGGGGCGCCGGTCGGATCGACTATGAAGATACAATGGTTGCCATCAGTTGCTTTGTGCAACTAAATGCCAAAGAGGACAGGCACAAGGCCTTTACATCAACCGGGAGACAGGAGTTGCGCAAGGACCCGTAACGTGTCCAAATGACCTTAAGAGCACCAAAGTGATTCAAAAATATGCTACTCAGAATAGCCTGGGTCCGCTCCCCCAGTGGCAAGTGGAGGGGTGATCAAAAAGGCCCTTTACATTGGATAACCATTGGGGATAACCACAAAGATGATATTTCCCACATGGTAGTAGATGACCCATGCTTCTGGCCGGGGGCCAAGAATATCGATCAACCCCCAGGTCTCCCATGACGTCGAGGCACCGGGGCCCCCGCCCCTGCGCTCCAAGGGCACTGGCGTTGGTTCGAGGGCCGTGCACCACCCCCCCTGTGGGGACCTGTCGGAAGGCCTGGCGTTCGCTCGCAACATGTTGGAGCAAATTTGGCGCCGAGGGGAGCGTAGAAACAGCTCAATTCCGCTGCCTGTTGTGCCAAGGGTTCAAAAGACCTCGCAACCCTGTGTTCCAGCCCACTAGGGCTGTTGAATGGCACGCCAGCCAGCCAACCAGGGCCTTTGAGCTTTCCAACTATTTTTCCGTGCCACGCCCCACAGCACAAGCACCACCAAAAAGATGCGCGCACACACACACACACACACACACTCTTTGGAATGAATGAAAGTCGCGAAGATCATGTTGGCTAACCCTTGCAATTCAGAAAGCAACAAGTCAACATCGCACAAGAACACAAGTGGAGAAGCAACGGCTTGTCACCTCATTGCAGGTACACAGCTGGACGTCTCCAACTGCTTCACCAGGGTCACGAGAGTGTCTTCGTTGGTGGCAGACTCTCGGCCCTGCTGCCACCCCCTGACTCCAGAAATTGTGCACACACACACACATAAACTAAGACTGATCGGTCCAAAGCGCAGCTGGCCACAAATCCATGCCCTGTGACAAGCGACCTGCATGGGGTCCGCGTGGCGGTCGCCAAACTTGGTGGAGAACCAGGCCTGCGCAGTCAACACACTCCAATTTGATCCCTCGGCGCTGAATCCTCCAAACAAAGCCCTCAGCCAAACTGAAAGGAACCAAGCCATCTACGACATCCAACCCTGTGCGGAAGAGGCCAGGTCAGTCATAGGTCAGTCAAGATGCCATGAAGACTTTCTGCATGGCTAGCTTTTCCACAAGGCCTCCTGAAACCGCTGATCCAGTGCTGCCACGTGCTCCACAAAGGCATGGCCATCATGGCACCTTGGTTGAGCAAGCTGAACACCCGCAAGAATGCAAATAATGTAAAAGACTCAGGCGGCCAAGGTGTTTTCAAACCGAAAAGGTACGAATCGTCGGAGCACTTGTGCGAATTGATGGGAGCATCAAGAGCTGAGAGCAGGACATAGACAGCATCCGATCCAACTCAGCACAATAGGCCTTCGGTGATTTGCAGCGAGCCGTGTTCAAATTGCAAAGCTGCTGCAAATAGAAGTGTTTGCCCTCACACAGCATGACACCTTCTGGAATAGATTCTGCTAGGGCTTTCCCCCAAACAAGCAAGTGCCGTGAGCATTGCGGTTTACACATGCTCGATACTCGAGGAAGGATGGACAAGCACCCAGCCAAACTCCCACTGAGAATTTTTTTTGCCACTAACCCACAGGGAAGAAGAACACAACAGCCCAGGTCCCATGCAAAGACTTTTGTCAGCACAGAGAAGATGCGGCTGAAGACTTTGAACCGCTGTGCCATGGCCGGTCTGTGGCTCAGCAAAACCCAAGGACAGAATGCAGCCGTACGGGCTCCGCAAAAACCTGCAAGACAAGCAGCGATGCCAAGGCTTTGCTAAAATGGCAAAACGGATCGGCCCCGCACAAGCCCGCTGCTACCAAACAAAAATTCAGCTGCCTCGACGTTGCTCTGCTCCTGGAACTCTAGGCCTCATTGCATGACATGCGCGGGAAAGGGGGTGGTTTGCCCACTCTCAACTTTTTGGGGTGCGCGTGCGACACCTCTATCCGCCGTTTTTGTTCACCCACAAATCCGAAGCTGGGCTGGGGCGCCCGACGGTCCCATGGAGCTTCCAACCTGGCACTAGAAGCTCTCTCCGGTCATTCCTTCGGTGTTGCTGCAGATGCATCCCGCCTGGGTGCTGACATCATCTCTAGTGGCATTCACCCTAAACTGGCTGTGCAGGTGCTAACAAACGAAATCTCGTTGCACTGGACTCATCTACAATTGAGTCTAAAGGCATCAGATGTTCGTATGTGCACGAGTAAGGAGTGCTGCATTGACGCCTTTATGGAAAACACTTCATTACTGTGGCATGCTATGCTCGAGGTTCTTTTCTTTGGCTGCGGCGGCCTGAAATGACTCATAGCATGGCCATCAGTCCATTCAACTCAAAGCAGATATCATATTATGATCTAAGAATCTATGTTGAGCACTTCACAAGAAGATCCTGAAAGCTGAGGCAACCGACTCCGTCAGCTTCAATTCCTTGACCTCTTCTCCCAGCGCTTCCAGCCAAAATCGCCAGCACCGACTGAACCATTTTTTACGCCAAGCCCTCAGTCAGTACACAGCAGGACGTGGCGCTGGTCGAGGTCTGGCCGTGATTTGAGCACACTCGCAACTACCGGTTGTGTACCAAGAACCGCAGAATGCAAAAGCGAAGAACCAGGACACAGATCGGTCATAAGATCCTCCTCACATCACAAAAACAAACACTCAATTCTATCTGTGGGGAATGAAACAAGCCTCAGGAAGCGTGACTCTGGGCCATCGATTCCCTCCTGGCCTGTCCAGAGCGGCCGGGCAGACCACCAGGACTCAGGAACCATCTCCAGTGGAAGCTCTAAAGAAAACAAGTAGAAGTGGAGGGTACTTTGTTTGGAAGTACAATGTGGAAGTTATCACAAGCAAAGCAACAAAGCCACAAACAAGTTCAACCAGTTCCAAGCTGAGAAATCAACCAAACAATGGCACACCCTTTCTGGAAGCAGTGAAGCCGTGACGCCTGACAAAAGCACTATGGCTTCACTGTGTTCTCCAATTTGAGATTCAGCTGCAAACCAGAGAACTTTCGTACTCCCTTCAGATCGCCATACGCCATTGGCAGTGCAGCCGCTGAGGCAATGGCGAACAGCAGGGCCTGGCTGCAGCCACATATGCACGATCGGCAAGCAACGAAAGGGCGGCTCAACGGTACCGGATTTCATGGGATGCTCACATCATCTATGCTGGAACTAATCATATATTCTAGCAACCACGTCTATTCATCTGAGAATCTGACGCTTTACTATGAGACACCTTACAAGTGCATGGCAATCGCTCCATGCGTATGTGTGGATACATGTGAGTGTGTGTGTGTCTGTATATTTATAACTGTATATACTGGAGATAAACATCAGAATGCCAATCCCATGTTGCACCTGACCATTCAACTTGCTAGCAGCAACCATTGTCTCCAGTGTAATCCTCGAGTCGATTCTTCGGGCCCCGCCATGACTGCGAAGTGCGTCTGCAACACCAGCACGCTGTTGCTCATCCCTGCCGCTTGCGGGAGGTGAACTTCGGGACCATGCGCTCGCAATAAGCTGCAAGCTGGGAACAAGCTGGGATAAGCTTGTTACAAGCTCCGTTCTTGGTAGGGAGTGATTGCTGAGTTTGAACCTTTGCAGAGGGTGTTTGAACAAACCCGGTGAATGTTCCCGTCCTTTTTGAGCTGTCTTGCACGTGCTCCTCCTAAAGCTCCAGGTTATGCGTTCCATCCCTATCCGAACCAAGCATGCCTTTCTTTCTCGGTCTTCACAGCTGATGGATGAGCGTATCTTCTGCTGTCTGTCATCTTGCTATTCCACCTCAAACCGAGGCGAAGGTATCCATGGGGTTCGGATTCATTCTGGATGTGTTTTGTTTGGCATGGGTTCAGGGCTGATTCCAGAGTCTGATGTGCCAGCTGAACTTGAAAACGCCCAACGGCATGGGTTTAGAATGGTTTGAGACAGATTCTGAATTGGGCCTCGGGTCGATTTAGGGCGGTCTTGGATTGAACTAGGGTTGGTTTGGGGTGGGTTAGCGGTTGGTTCTAAGTTATTTTGCAGTGAGTTTTGAACAGGGTCAAGGCTTAGGTATTGAGGGTCGCTTGGGGAGGGGATAGGACTAGTATGGTGGGTTGATTGTTGATTTGGCTGGGGATTTGTGTAGGGCAGGGCCGCTCTTGGTGGGTGGCTTTGGTCTGATTTGTACAGCTTTGATAGATTTAGGTTTGACCGGTAGAAAGAGCGTCATGTTCGACCCAACTTGGGTGCCCGGGGAGGGAGACTGGGCAAACGGCTGACCAACCCGGGCGAGCGGGACCCTGCCTGCAGACAGCATGTCCGAGCCTGGGCTGGGAATGCAAAGCTCACCGAACGTGTTCAGGCTTGCAGGAAAAAGGGACGGTCGCCGTACAGTTGCATTCAAGATATTGCACGGGGGAAAGGTGTCTTTGCCTGTGAGTCTAAATCTGATTGCACTTCTCCTTAGGCGAATCTAACATAATTACACTGGCACAGACACCAGATAGCATGGGACATTTCAGCGGCACCCTAACCAGCATCCTCACTGCGTCGCCAAAAAAGCACCGCCAACAACCACCAACGTACCTTGAGACAACCAAACAAGACCCCAAACTGCATGCCCCTTAACACCCTGTCTCCATCTGGCAAACATGCGCCCGCACCGTCACCAGCACCATTAGCACCCAAACAGCACCTGCACCAGCACACAACAGCGCATGCCCCCTAGCACCTTGCCATCAATCTCGCAAAGCTGCGCCCACATCAGCCAGCGCCCCAAACTGCATATCCCCTAGCACCCTGCCATCAATTTCGCAAATCATGTTCCCCTAGTTATTAGAAGTTAGCACCCCTGTAGCTTTCAGCTATCTGGGGAAATACTGCACACCAAACCCATGCAGGAAGAAAGAAGGAAGGAAAGAAAGAAAGAAAGAAAGAAAGAAATAAAGAAAGAAAGAATCAAAGAATCAAAGAAAGAACGAAAGAAACAAAGAAAGAAAACAAAATAAATTAATGAATAAAAGAAACAATGGGTGAAAGAAAGAAAACTTGGGTATTGGCGTCCCCCCAAAAGACTTACGGAGTGCCAAGCTGCATGAGAAACCTGTCTGGTGTTAAGTGCGCTTTTCGATTCCGTCATCGTCTTTCCAAAGGTTTGTGGTGTCGCTAGAGACTGGATCTAGCCGGATACCCTACGCTACACATGAATTCAGCCTCATGCAAACTCCACTCTGGCAACTGGACTAAGTCTAGTCGATCTCCTCCATCTTGAAAACAAAGGAGGCAGGTCGTCATCATCGCCCAGACCCTCATCATCGTCGTCGATGCTGAGGCCGAGCTTGATCATGAGGTGGATGCGGCCTGCAAACTGCGTCGGCTCATCCAGGTCGAAGCCAGAGGTGAGGAGCGAGGTGTCGAACAACAGCCAGATCAAGTCCTTCACTGTCTTGTCATGTCGGCCGCTGCCTTCTTCTTCAGCTCAGACATGCTGGAGTGCTTTGGGTTCACTTCCATGGTCTTCTTGGAGACCATGTAAGAAGTCATGGAGTTGTCACGAAGGGCTTGCGCCTTCATGACACGCTCTATGTTGGCGGTAGCAGATGATCTTCGTTCCTCGTTTGATTTCGCAATGCACGAGTTCGGTGTCCTTCTGAACCGTGAAGAGCTGTGTGAGATCAAAAAAGTAAGTTTTGAACACGGAAGAGGCGAGATTCGAAACCCGAGTGAGTCTCTGGTGCGCTAAGTCATGGACAGCAACTACTGGATGTCAGCATTGAAGGCAAAAGTTTCAGCCATGACTGACCAAAGGATACTCAGAATTGTCAGCTGCCTAAGCAAAACCTCGCAGCTCGTCTGAGGTTGAGCCAAAATGGGTTCGAGTACAAGGAAAGTCGGAAAGGATCTGTCATCGCGAAGCTGCAACATTTCAAAAGGACCCCACAGGCTAGCAGACTCCGCCAGGGTAAAACTTTGAAGTGATCCAAACATTTTGGGCATGCGTGTTTCAAGCACCACCCCACCTCATCACATCAGCAGCCAAGATGCTACAGCTCAGCTGCTCAAGCATGCCAGAGGGTAGTCCACAGACTTGCGCACCTGCTCTCGTTTGTTTTCACAGGTTTCTGGCAGTCAGTCGTTGGTCTGAAATTGGCTGTGAATAATCATGTTTGAGAATTGGAAGGAGACATGGAGGCAAGGGCTCAGCTCGGCCCCCGCTGCCTGGCCTTCTGCGCCTGCGTAAAAGCAGGTGACAGGAAAGCTCAGCACCGCGGCGAGCAGCAGGCTGACCTGACGCGAGCTTCGACGGCCTCCAAGCTGGCCCAGCGGCTCACCGGCCCATCCAATGCGCCCAGTCTACAAGAAGCCGTGGTCAAGCTGGCTTCAGGGCTTTGGAGCAGGTCTGCCACTTCTAACACGTCGGAGACCAGCCTGCAACCTCTCCAAACAGCCACTGCAGCCTTGGTGGGAGCATGTGCCTTGCTCGTGCGCACATTCCAGCGATTCCACTTACCACCAGGGAAGCTGACCAGGGACACGAACAGAGAAAACATAGGCAAGCAGCTTTGCCCACTGCAAATGGGGGGGGTGCCCTTCCTCCCTGGTTCTCCTTGTCTCTCTTGTTTCCACTCGTGTTCTTTGCATGACATTCTGAAGAATCCCCCAAAGCGGGCCCAGCAGTGTCTCGTTCGGACTTTCTCGGAGCGAGATCAGGTGGCCCGAAAGCTTGCTTTGGGATGCTCAGACAGGCCTGGGTGGGATGCTTAGGGGCCAGATTTACTCGTACTCCTGAGTTTGGCCGGACTCAGAGTAGGCTCGTAGCAATGGGGTTGCTGGGCGAAGAGCACTGACGAGAAATGCCCCTGATCTCATTACCCATTCCCATTCGCAACCTGTCTGCTTTAGGGGACCCCCCGTTTTGGTTGGTTCAAAGGTAACACAAAAGGACAACCGCCATTTGAGTCATAATCAAAACCCGGTATTAAAATGTTCTGCCCAGAGCCATGTAAAGAATTAAGAAGGCGGACATCCGCGGCTATTTATGGCAAGGGGATTGTCCCTTACTGACCTTCATCAATCCCCGCGCTTTGAGCACGTGGATCATTTTGGGGGCCCCTTTTTTTTCAGCTGGGGCCCCGCGCGGGCGTATCTGGCCAGGCACGCCACTACGAAGAGGGCCGGCAGGAGGCCCAGGCTGCCTCGTTCCGCGCTTGGTAAAGCCCGGCTCCCGTGCTGTGGATGGAAAGGGAAACCAAAGATAATTTATTGGGGGTGCCCCATATGGGTCAAAACCCAGCAAACCCCTGGTGAACATCAAATAGGGGGCAAATGGATGTTCATCCACCCCAAAATGGAGCCATAGGTTCTGCCCCATGGCCATATGGATACAATCCCTCGAAACTCGTGATCCGGTCAACGATCCTAGGGTTCTCCCCATTTTGGGACACCCCTGTACATCCCTCTTAAACACCACCCAAAAGGAAGCCCTCCTGAATTTGGGCTCCGTTACGTGATGTTTGAAGTAACGTATATAGAAGGAAATCTAGAGTGACGCAGTCACTTGAAGGTTGTGAAAGGAAGATGCAATCCAGCTCAACCTCGCCTGGCATGCGATGCTGACCGAAAGATGCTCTGCATCAGCAGTGCAATATTGGCGAGTGTGAGTGCTTTTGCTCGCTTTTGCTTGCTTGCTTGCCCGCCTTCCTGCCTGCCTGGTTGCTTGTTTGCTTGTTTGCTTGCCTGCTTGCCTGCTTGCCTGCTTGCCTGCTTGCCTGCTTGCCTGCTTGCCTGCTTGCCTGCTTGCCTGCTTGCCTGATTGTTGTTTGCTTGCCTGTGTGTGTGTTTGTGTGTTTGTGTGTTTGTGTATGTATTTGCTTCTTGTTTGTTTGTTTGTTTGTTTGTTTGTTTGCTTGCTTGTTTGTTTGTTTGTTTGGTTGTTTGGTTGTTTCTTTATTTATTTGCTTTCTTTCGTTCTTTCGTTATTTCGTTGTTTCGCTCTTTCATTATTTCTTTCTTTCTTTATTTCTTTCTTTCTTTCTTTCTTTCTTTCTTTCTTTCTTTCTTTCTTTCTTTCTTTCTTTCTGTCTTTCTGTCTTTCTGTCTTTCTGTCTTTCTGTCTTTCTGTCTTTCTGTCTTTCTGTCTTTCTGTCTTTCTGTCTTTCTGTCTTTCTTTGTCTGTCTGGCTGTCTCTGTCTGCCTGGCTGTCTCTGTCTGTCTCTGTCTGTCTCTGTCTGTCTCTGTCTATCTCTGTCTGTCTCTGTCTATCTCTGTCTGTCTCTGTCTGTCTCTGTCTGTCTCCGTCTGTCTCCGTCTGTCTCTGTCTGTCTCCGTCTGTCTGTGTCTGTTTCTGTCTGTCTGCCTGTCTCTGCCTGTCTGTCTGCCTGCCTGCCTGCCTGCCTGCCTGCCTGTCTGTCTGTTTGTTTTTGCTTGTTAAAATATGGAACAATGCAGCGCCCGGCACTGACGCGGCAGTGAAAATGCCCCATCTGGCACGCTATCATGCTTTACGCCATGTGACAACATGTCAGTCGCTGGTTTTTCCGTAGCCGGTTTACGGGAATGGCTGGACCACCAGGTTTTCGGGTGGCGGAGGGTGGCTGCACAGCGTCCAACTCGCGAGCCTGCGATCCATGCCTCGCTGGCGGAAGGGCCTGCGCTGAGCTCGCAGAGTAAAGCAGGACTCGCCCTTTGATTGCTTGATGCGGTCAAAAAGGCGAGCCTAAGACAGGACTTCCTGAGGTCACCAACCCAGTGGCAAGAAACAATGCAACGGCTGCCCAATTCCACGGCAAATGCCCATGTTAGTCTCATCATGTTCAAGAACCGAAGGGCGTGCCGGTACCTTCCCGCCTCTGCCTAGTGCTTGCACTGGCGCCTGGAGCGGGCAAGATCAATGCCATCACAACGAGCTTGCCTTGCCTGGAGGACAGGAGCCATGGGTGCAAGCTGGCCACTCACCGACTCAGTGCTCTGGTAGAATCTGTTGACAAACTCTGCACCATTCCCCATGGAAAAAGCAGGCACGGACTCCTCAAAAGTATAGTGCTGTCGGGAAACAATGATGCTTCGCAGCACTTGGTATGTGTCACTGCGTGCATTGAGCCTAGGCCGCGGAAGCAAAGGCGCACATGAGCCATGGTCAAAAGATACTGCTGTTAGTGGAAGTTTCCTGGTTTTTGCGGGACATATAGTCAGTCCCCCATGTCCCAATTGACCATAAACCGGAAATATTGACGGAACCTGACATCCATTGCAAAGACCTTCCGCAGGTTGGCGCATTCTTTGCTCCTAGAATCTGTCTTTGTGCCGGGGGCTCACTGGCTCCTCAGCAGCTGGTCTCATGGTGCCAGCACTGTACAGCGCCAAGATTCTGTCTCAGTCGCGAGAAAGTTCTCTGGAAGTCCGTGATAGCAATGAGGCGCGACATTGGGAGGTCAAATTGTTGGAAGCCTATCCTGACTTCCTTTGCTCGACTGAGACAATCAAGGAAGCGAATTGCTTCCCTCGGATCATGCACTTGATGGACTCTTGAGTCCCCTAGCAACTTCTCTCTACATTGCTTGCCTTGCACTCGGCGGATCACGAGTCCTCTTTCAAGAAACTTGTCCACTCTATTCTGTTGAATCCGGGAGCACTGCCTTGTACTTGCCTGGCTTCATGTAAGGCAAGTGCAGTTGCGCCTGCAATTTCTCTACACATGCTCACATCAGCCAAGCGATACTGGAAGAGTTGTATGGGGTGACACATAGAGGTTTGGTGGATCGCCTACTTGCCCTGCTGAAGTCGGGTCCAAGTCACCTGAGCAACTTCGCAATTAAAGCCAATCAGAACGACCGCGCAACAATCTGCAGATCCCTGGTTCAGCAGCACACTACTTGAGGACAAACCAGCCAGCCTTGCTGGAAGCTGTCTTGGAGTTGTGAAGCGACTGGTTTGCTGTGCTCGGGCTCTGGCCGTCCTCTTCTTTTTCATCTTCAACGTCACCCTGAAAGCTTCGCTGTGGTCAGGGCTCCAGGCATGCGAGCCAATGCCAGTGTGGGCCCATGGAACGGTGGGTGAGGCCAGCGATGGCTGCGAGAGACTGGGGTCCTGGCCGCTTTCCGGCGCTGACCCGGTGTTTGGACTCGTCTGGCACCTAGGAGCTTTCCCAGGCAATGTGAGGAGCTCGAAGAACACCAATGAGTCAGAATCAAAGCCTGGTATTGAAATGGTCTACCCAGAACCATGAAAAGAATTAAAAAAAGGCGGCTGCACCCATTTACTGTTGGCGTTCTCCCATGCTGACCTTCATCTACCCGGGTTTTGGCTGTGTGCTGGTGGCAAAACAGGAAGATCTGCAAATACGATAGTCTCCGTTCTGGCACTGCAAACGCATCGGCTGACACCAGACCACGGAAAGACTCTTAGCGTTGGGCCTCTTTGGCCCATGTGAGCCAGCGCGCTGGAAGTCAAAACAGCTTAGTTTGGATTTACGAACTCCTGGCCCCAAGACCTGGGTTGGCGCAGCCCGCTGTGGGCCCGACGATCTCGCCCTCCAGCTGCTTAAGGCTCAGGGCGAACTCCTGCGAATGGGGAGAATGACCAAAGTAATCTCCAATCATAGAATATGTTACAGACTATGTTCGCCTTGGCCCTCTGTGCGGGGAAGCGGTCAGATCCCCCTTCCCAAGCTCAGCCCCAAGCATCCGCGATCTCAGCCCCACTCAGCTCCAGCCCAGCTCGCCCGCCTCCCCCCCCCAGCTCAGCCCAGCTCGTTGGCCGGTCCCCGCCGCTCAATTTCAACTCCAGCATCATTTGCTCAAGCCCCAGTTGCTCCGTTTGCAGTTGCACATGTTACATTTTTGTTACCGTTGCATGTCTCCGTGGAAAGCAGAAGGCCAATGTGGCTGGCAACTGGCTTTCACACCTTCGGCTCAAACTGGAGGCCCCAGACGGCGAACTCCAGGTCCCCACACGTCCACAATACCCCCGAGTCATCTTGCCCACTTGACTTGAAGCTGGTCCTTGGAGTCCTTGCAGATCCGCAGCTCCGCAGATCTGGCCTCGAAGTGGACCTAAGCCGCAAGCAGGGTAGGTGTCACCCAAGAAGTCTTGTTGCATTAGATTCTGTGATACCCAAGGAAAGGAGAAATCCTTGCCTCCCAAGCCTCACGCACCCAGTTGCTTGCGTGAAAGCGACATGTTCTGCTGATGGCCGTTACCTTCCAAATCTGGTTTTCCGGGTGCCCCATACCCTTGAAGACTTCATTCTCCAGCACCAATCATTGGCCAAGCACCAGCAAACCCTTCACTGCTGGCAACCACTGGGCGGAGTGCCTTGACTTCCCCATCCTTGGCAGCATCGATGGCCTGACGCGGTTCAGCGTTCGCCCAACAACGAAAACTCACAAAGACGCATTGTAGAATAGCCCGTCACTGGCTCACCCAAATCACATCTCGTATATAACTTGTTGAGTACCCCACCTGACAAGCGCCTGTGCACAACTACACGGCATCCCCCCACCGCGCAAGGCGAGGCCTCCGGCTCCCCCTCCGCAGACACGTAGATGCAAACGAACTCCCCCTGCGGCGTGCCAGTCATCAAGCGGCGATGAGCTCAGACCGGAGGTCTGACATCAGCAAAGGGTGCCTGTCAAAGCCTCTCAGGCCCGAGACCATGGGGAGTCATTCAGTTCTTCAGCCAGATTCCTCGCGAACCCTCGGCACACACAGTCGAGACCCCTTGCCGTTTTGCCGTTTATGGTGTTGAAGAGGCTAGTTGGTGGGACCTGTGGAGAGTGAGCACCATCCTAGGCTCTTTGCTTCCGTTGTGGATGATTTGCACAGTTCCCGAAATTAGTTTGCATGTGCATCGACACATGGTTTGAGCCGGCAAAGACACTGTTTACTCCTTGCTCTTTGGCATTGGACAAGTGTTTTTGCGTTGCTTGCATGTCACCAACCGTTCGCCAAGGTGGCACGCCTCCCGCAGTCTGTTTCTTGCCCATGTAACAATGTACCAGCCTGCGCTGGTGTTGCAATGCCCCACTCAAGTGCACCTCCCTGTCATGCGGCGCATGTCAACGCATGACATTTTTCACACGACATATGTCGGATCACGAGTTGCGATTTCGAGGTGCCCATGAGACACGTGATGTGTGAGATGTCCGTAGCTTCAACTGGGATCGCTGCACTAAATGTTTTTTGGCCAGTCATGGACTTTGGCAGTTGCACTTAAGCGTAGGATATCCACAAGTTTAACATGCTCGGTTCCTGTGACAAGTTGTGCCTTTCAATTGCCAAAGACAAAAACAGCAGCAGCAGCAGCAGCAGCAGCAGCTGCTGCTGCTGCTGCTGCTGCTGCTGCTGCTGCAGCGGCGGCGGCGGCAGCAGCGGCAGCAGTACCAGAAACTTCAGATGAACGCAGGCAATGATTTCTCTGTGAGTCTGTAACTTCTTCAACTTGCAAAGTCCGGCTTTCAGCTTTGATGCGCAAAGTTGGGAGCTCCAAGCAAGCCTTACTGCATGGAGTCGTCAAAACGAAGCCGTTGCACTCATATTTATTTCGTGCATCTTTTCTTCAAATGCTTGCTGTGGCGGTGAGCTTTGTCTATCCTTCCAATTCTCGTTCGCTGAAGTTTTCGCCCTCACTCTTCAGCTTGCTATCTAGCCATTGGGCCATCGTCATCTTTGGCCAGGATGCCACAATCACGACCACAACCACGACCACAAGTACGATCACAACTACGACCACAACCACAACGACCACAACCACGATGACAACGATCACGACCAAGACCACCACCACAACGACTGCGAGCACGACCCTGACCATAAGCACAAGAACAAGCGCAACCACAACCGCAACCATTCGGCCCCATAAGTCGCCTAAGGACCTATTAGGTCCTTAGGCGAGCCTAAGGAGAGTAAACAAACGCGTCCCGGTCTAACCGGAGGCAAGTAGCAAAAGTGAGGAAAGTAGAAACGCAGGAAAGTAGAAAAGTGAAAAGTGTGAAGAAAAAAAGTGAGAAAAGTGTGAAATATACAAAGTGAGAAAAGTAGACAAGTCAGAAAATGAGAAGTGGCAACGTGAGAAAGGTGGGAAATTCAACAGTTGGAAAAGTAGAAAAGTGCAAAAAATGAGAATGCGGCAAAGGGAGAAAAAGTAAGAAAAGTAGAAACATACAAAACAAGTTTGGCGTTTTGCCTCTGTGATTGTTCGACGCTTCCACTTTTCGACTTTATCACTTTTTGACTTTGCGATGTTTCCCACTGTTTTTACTTTCGACTTTTCCCACTTTTCGACGCTTCGACTTGTCCCACTTTTTGACTTTTCGACTTTCTCCACTTTTCGACTCTTCGATTTTACATTTCAACTTTCCCACTGTTCGACTGTTCCCGCTTGACTTTTCGCCTTTTCCCACTTTTCCACTTTTCGACTTTTCCACGTTTCACACTTTTCGACTTGACTTTTCAACTTGTCCACTTTTCCTACTTTTCGGCAGCACTTCTCGACTTGTCTTACTTTTCTCACTTTCTTACTTTTCTTACTTTGCAACTTCTCCCACTTTTCGCTTTTTCGCGTTCACTTGGCTAAGGCAAGGCCACAAACCGCGCGTCTACAGCAAGTCGGCGACCCCTAAATGGGTTCAAACAGATTCTAAGACATGGGCTCAAGATTGACGCACACATTCCTGTCATATGATACAAGCTGGAACCAGTTTGTCGCAACCCGCGGCTCCTCTAATTGATTGCATCGACCGGTGCACGTTCCAGGCACCTCGTCAGCCCAGGAGTAGTGTGTCAAAGCTTTAGCCACGGAAGCCTGCGCCCGGGCTGCACGCTTCGTCAATCGTTGTTGGCAAAATGACAAGAGTCCACTGAATTCCTGCAAACCCTGGTAAGATCAGGACCTGCGAACCGCAGAGGATCAAAACGGTCATAGCTCGGTTGTTTTGCCCTGCTGGTCGCAAATGATTGGACGGGGGAAAGTAAGATTGACCGGGAGAGTGCAGGAATAAGCTGGCATTGAAGTTCGCCACATGTGAGGCACTTGGCAAATTTCTGCCTTCGTGCTCCAAATGCTCAGGCACCGCCCTGATGATGTCACAGCAGCTTGTTGCCGCTTCTCGCGCTCAAGTACGGACATCCTTTGTATAGTTTTCATCCGCACCTTCAAGAGAATTGCTTCATCTCTGCCTTGCTGAGAAGGTACCAGCTTGATGCTCAGCTCTCAAAGGTCACATCCAAACCGCGGTCCTAGTTGAAGAAAAACGCACGCCCCTCGATCCTTAGGCGCCTAGGCATCAAAAGCGCGTGCTTGCAACGGGACTGACAATGCATCCTGAGAAGTCGCACTGCCCCCATTGCCGACCCAGCGATTTCCAGCCTTGAGGGGTGCCCCTGGCAATCCGCGAGGCGATGAGACGTCGAGCAAGCTAGCGGCTGAACAGGCAGCGGCCAAATCATCGACGAGCATTTTGGGGTACCCCCTTTTTGGTTGGTTGGTACAGGAAACCAAAAGACCAACCACCCATTTTGGGGGGTCCCCTAAAACAAGACACCCCCATATTCGCCATCGAGCCACTCCAGACTTTGACTGAAGCCACAAATCCTAGCTCATTCATGTTGCCGCTTTATTGCTTTAACGATCATCCCGCATCCACTACCACAACACAGCAACGCTTCCCGAATCACCAGGTCTCCTTGACCTGACACACGTATCAAAAGCCCCCTGTCCTGATATCTGAGCCGCTGGATATGCAGCTGTCCAAGCTCACACCCGCAATGCTCGTGCATGACACTCCTTGCCTGGCTGGTTGCATTCTAGCTTGATGGGCTCGCCGCCATAGACGTAACGCACCTCTGGAGGAAGCTCCTAATGCTGCGACACGGGCGCAGCCCAGCCCAAAGCACAGCAACACAGTGCTGGAACCAGGTCTGGTGCAGTTGGGCAAGCAAAGCTAGACTTCCCTGACATTGCCTTCCCATAAGTTGGTTCTCCTTCTCGTTGGCATGCGCGTAGTAGTAGCCTAGGCTCCCCCAGCAAACATGCAGGTCCCATCGATGCGGCAAACATGGAACCAGAAAGGCTGAAGCTCTGTCACAAAGTGCCCTCGATGCCCGGTTGCTAGGCCATCCATCATGAAAGCTGCATGTCCCGTAATCCCCGGAATCTCTCACCTTTGTCCTGCAGAACTCCACTGTGCGGGCGATCGCTCGAACCCTTCAGGGCCGCGGCTGTTGCCGCCGTTGTTTTTGATGGACTCCCGCAGGAAGGAGTTCTCCGGGCGGACCTGGTGAAAGCCGAAGCGGACCGCATGTCACGTGGCGGATGGCCGCGGAGGGGCGATTTTTTGGGGGTCATCGCGGGCATGCTGCGAATGGATCGTCTACGCAAGATTGAAGCAGGGCTTTCATTGCAGGAGTAGAAAAGGGGCAAGAGTGGCAAACAGTCAAACAAGCAGCCACGCCAAGCCAACTACACTGGCCAAGCTCAAAGTTTATTGTTGTTGTTGTTTTTGTTTTTTTAAGAGGAACAAGTTCCCCTTCGCCAGTCCTCAAACGCATCCACCTTGACGGTGACAGAGGCTCCATCCTGCACCGGGGGCCACCCAAAAGGACTTCCAAACATCTCCAATGCACCCCAACGTGTCACGACGGTCTGAAGTGACGCAGGCCCATGGTCAGAACCCTCATGACTGCTGTACATGTGCATGTAATTTGTCCCGATTTGGGACCAATAGTGGGGATAGATCGCTGTTCTGGTTGGTCAGTTCTCGCCCAAGTCCCAAGTCTTTCCTCCCTGTGCCTTCCCAGTCCCTGGTTCTTTGCTTGCTGGATTGATGACCATCCGAAAAACTCATCTCATGGAACCCTCTTGAACCCATCCATCTCGACCGCCTCGACCCCCTGCTCTGCAAGGCTTTGCTTCTCTTCCAGGACCTTCTTCACAGAGTTCCTGGACCTGGGACGACCAATCTCAGCATCGGTCTCTTCACACCCAAGGCCTGACAGCGTCTCCCCAAGCCCACTTTCCGAGTCTGCTCCCCCCTCCCCCCCCCGAAACCAGAACCCTGCAATCTTCCCTCCTTTTCTCCCTCTCCCTACCAACCCACGAATCCCGCTCTGCACCCAAAGACGGAACCCGAAACCCGAAACCGGCCGCAACCCCAGGGCCCCCCGCCCATTCTGGAAGCTCAGCGCCAAGGCCTCACCGCCCAGCTGCAGCGGCTCCCGGAGCCGCTCCTTGAGCTCCTGAAACCGCACGTAACTCGGCGCGCAGCCACTTCGCCTCCTGACGTTTTGGGGGGGGGGTGTGGAAGACATGGTCGTTTTAAAGGGACCCTGGTAAGTGGAATACTGGTGACGAATGTTGACATTGAAACATGGATAAAATCCTGCGTTCCATATCCTGGTGACGAATGTTGACCCATACACGTAGTTGGTCTACCCTAAAATACACCTCATCGAAGCAACTCGGTGCGACTTACGCTTCTTTGCTTAGCTGGCTGGTTTTAGTCGGGAAGGCTACTTGGTTGCTAAGTGAATGAGTAGAACCTAGCTCCGAACTGTATTGGCATCATGAACCTGACAAGTTGGAAGAATGCATCAAAACGCAACCACAAGGCTGCGCTGCGTGTATATAAGTAAATACACTACGAATGCATGTGTATGTTAATACAAATGGACATGCACAATATGCAGATCATTGCGCTTGCCAAGACCAAAGGACACACGAAAACAACTAGGCTTCGCGACCGAGTTGTATCTCCCAAATCGCGCATTGGGCTCCCAAGCAGCAGCAGCGGACTCTCACCAGGGGTCGACCATTCCTTCCACTTGAGAGCGAAAGCACTGGAGATGGATTCGCTCACTGCAATACTGGAGCACGACGTGATGCTACTCACGCCCTGCCTTTGCGGGTTTGAGACCCAGCTTGCACAACCCCTCATTTGGCAGGAGAGAGTATGTCGCAGGAGAGTGACTGCCTTCTTCCATTGTTGACCACAAGAGAGAACTCAATTGATTCTGCGAACGAAAGCAAGCTGGGGCAATGAGACTGATACAAAGAGGAGCTCAACTAGAACTCGCATGTGGAAGCTGCCCTGAATCATAGGCACCCCCCTGCCCCGTCCTCCCCTGTAAGGGTGGCTGGGAAGGACAGCTTCAGAGGCGCATTTGCCTTGCAGAAGAATGTCCTCGGAACAGCTTGCCAACAAAAAGAGACACGCGGGCGACCATGCCACATGCGCAAAAGGCTTGCGTCAGAAACCCTGAGGATCGAATCGGAAGCCTTCGAATAAGAAAGTGTAAATCAGAAACAAAAAGCAGCCAAAAAGAAGAAAACAAATAGCTCGAATCGGAAACCAAAGGAGTCCTCAACAAATGGTCCGGACTAGGCCCATCATGGCATCCCAACCAGATGGATCATATCGACTATCCGGACCGTCCGGACCTGACCTTCCCCCACCAATCCCCCACCAACAAACACACGGGATATCGGCATCGAGCCAGGCCTACCATCCCCGCCGACGCTGATCAAATCAACCATCTCAACCATCCCAAACGACACTGACTTGAAACCGCCATCCCAAACAAACTTGCATTGGACAACCCTCATATACAACTCATCGGTCAAGCCTCTACACAATCTGAGAAAGCCTAAAGCAAGTTCTCCAAACCAGGCACAAACCAACCCTAAACGGGCAGCAATCACTTCCTGGTTCACGGAATCAAGTCAAATTATGCCGCAACCCGTTCCATTCATCCAAACAAACTTATGAGCATTGCAACCGAGATCGTCTTGGCCGTCCCTACCGTCCAAACATTCCCAGCAGCCATCCCGACCGTCCCGACCGCCCCAAACGTCCAGACCATCCTCATCTTCCTGACTATTAGCAGTTTAGGTTCTGTTTCCGCTTGTAATCCATCCGAACCAGTTTCTGCTCTGTGCCTCGACCGTCTGATGCCGATGCAATGCTTGCTTGTGTTGCGCAGCATCTCAGCAGCAACACTATCAGAGACCCCCAGAATCCTGACACATCATCACCCTTCCTGACCATCCCGAACATCCCCATGCTCAGCTTCTGATCCGACTTCGAGTAGGTCGTTCAACCTCTGAGTGTCTAATTGATGCCCAAAATCAATTGTTGATTCAGGCAGTTTCAGTTTCGCCCCATGCTTCCTTGTGATTCGATGCTTGCCCCTACGCAGCACCTCTGATCTATCCGAGGGCTGGACAAGCTCAGCTCGCCTTGCTCCTCCAGAGATGAGTCTTGAAAGAATAGGTTGCTTATTTGGGTTCGAGGCAGTGCTGATGGTACAGCGTTTTGGGCATCATTCTGGCCACCAACAAGCACAAATGGACTTCAGTGGTTTCATGTCGTGTGAGAAGGGAAGGCAGTGAGGAAGCAAGGCACTCTTCTTCGTGACTATTTTAATTGAAGTGCTCAATCTCCAGTTCTTTCTAGATTCAAGGCAACTTGCCCATGCACTCATGGCAACATACCTGCAATGCTTAAGGGGGGCATCCCATACTTGCAAGCGCTTCAACCAGCATTTAGATTCCAACCTCACCCAGCAGACATTCTTTGCCACAGAAGCCTGCCGCAGTCATGGGGGATGAGGAGGGCTCTAACCTGCCAAATACAAATTATCTATGTTACATGCATGCAATGTTTCGTGCTGTACTGTATCTTGACACCAGCATCGCAAAGGGTGGTCTAAGCAGTCGTCAACATAATGTGTGCAGGCTGACTGCAAAAAAGCGCACGTAGATCCAAATCTGCGGAACACGGCATCTGTCAGGTCCTCTGCAGCCATGCCACACGCACCCGGGCCAAGTCGAGCCGAGGCTTGAAGGCCAGGCGGTCCGTTTTCGTTGACTACACCTTACGCCTCACCTCGGTTTCCTCAGGCAAATGCTTCGGCAATTTATCAGACACCAAATTCAGTGACAAAATGAGACACCAATTATCAGACACATGACAAAATTGACCCCTTGCAGTAGCTTTCCGCTTCCTCCCACCATCCCGAAGAGGCCGCTTTTTGACTGTCGCTGCCTGTTGCCTGACGGAGCTGGCAGCACGAGATCTCAACATCTAATCTGGTCCAGCGATCATCGTAGTTTGCAGTGGGGGATCTGACACACAATTTACCGGCAAGTCCCTCCATGTATCCAGTCTTATATCGACCTAACAAGGTCCAAGAGCACTTTGGACACGTGGCTAGTCAAAAATTGGGAAACCCCACAATGGATCTCTGGGAAATGGGCGAGAAAAAAAAACATGGGCGATTTTAACCTGCGGCCCATATGGCTATGGGTCAAGATTTTGTATCCCCAGTGAACATCACAATCCCCACTAAAATAGGTTCTAAAATGGGTGGTGCTCCTACCCCCAAATGGTACCATTGGTGTTCACCCACGGCCATATCCTGCTGACGAATTTTGATCCCATACCTCGGGCCATAAGTTGTCGAACCCCCCGCCTCCCCGGCAAAGGCCCTGCCCCGGCGCTGGCGGCGACCAAGCGCGGAGCTCAGCTCCCCCACCTGCCGCTGGAGCCTGCCATGTGTCGCCAAAAAGGCGACGACAACCAGCAACAAGCAACCAACAAAGAAGCAAACAAACAAACAAACAAACAAACAAACAAACAAACAAACAAACAAACAAACAAACAAACAAAACAAAACAAAACAAACAAAACAAACAAACAAACAAACAAACAAACAAACAAACAAACAAACAAACAAACAACACACAACAACAATCATCAACACCCATCAACACCCATCAACCCAAGTCAGGAAACAAAGATGGGGAACAATGCTGGGGAAAGATCAAAGGAGCCCGAATTGAACCTAAGTCTGCAAGGCTTTGAACGGGAATCCCTCCAACAGTCCGCGGAGTCTCGTGGATTGCGCAGTGTTAATTTCAACTACTGGTTGCACGAAGTTGTGACTTAGACCCGATCTCAGTTTGTTTGAGTTGTCAACCTTCTTTTGTGACCTTTGGAGGTTGGTGGCAGGGCAATCCACCCTGGCAGGTCTATGACACATTTGGGTGCTGGTGCAGGTTCCCTTCTACAAATCAACGGCGGTGCAATCTAGTAACTACTGAGAATCGGGTCCTGGGTCCTGTTTGCGACTGCTTCGGCTCATGAAACTGGTGTGCGAACGCTCCTAGCGCTGGAATGACATGTCCTTGCATGCAATGCCCTGGTGGTGTGCGCTGGATTTCTGTCATGCAGGTTTAAGCAGTCAATGCTTTCCATGGTCAACCTCAGGAGACAAGTATTACATAACAAAGAGAAAGAGCAGAGAAGACAGGAATTGACCGCAGAACAGAGCGAGAGGATTCACGCACCGCAAGCCCGATGGTGCAAAAGAGATTCCAAAACAGGAACGTCGCCTTCTCACATCCTGAATAGCCCCTCCCACCCACCAACCTACCCACCCGACCCCGCAAGCCTCTGGAACTCCAACTGGTGGAAGTCCCGCTCCTTGGCGTGCGCGGAACAAAGGTCGACCCGAATCTGATGTTGTGAAAACGGTGGAGATCTGCTAAGCGCCCTCATGCTCCAGACACTCGCCACATTTTGGACATGCTGCCTTGGGGCAGGAGCTTTTGCAAGCTTGCACCTCCGAATTAGCCGTCGGCGCCTGGCGCCATGGCTCATGGGATCAAAGCTCGCTGGTTGTCCGGGACGATGTAGCGCACCAGCTTGGACACGGGAAAGCTGTCTGGGTATGCCAGGGCTCTGGCACGCTGCACGTGCTTGTTCTCCACCGCATTCAGCTTCAAAGCCTTCCATTCTCGCCTCCGATCCCCCAGCGTCCGGACTACTGCCTGCAGGCACATGGATGCATCCACGGCCAAGTTGCCCCTGCAAACAGAGTTTCGGACATGGCTGTCCCAATACTCTAAGCATAAAATATCCCCTTGCAAGGCTCCCAGCTTGGAACATCTCTCTGTCGTAGCGTTGGGCTCTTTCTCATCCAGCGGCTGACGAGGCTTGGCTTCATGCTGCACCAAGAACGCAGCCATCAACACAGCGCACTGTGCTTTCAAGGATGGCGCGTACAGCAGCAGATCGAAGTCAAGCAACATCAAGTCCGCAATGAAGGACGCCGTTTTCCCCACAGCATCCCGCATGGAAAGCCTTGCGTAAGCGAGGTAGCACTGCATAAACCAACAAATTGTGGGCTGCTGAAGCTTGAAGTCAATCTTCGGCAGCATCTCCTTCTCACAGCTAAGGATTTGCAAGGGAGTAATTGAGTGACCAGCAGCAGCCTCGGCGTACTCCACGGAATTTTCCTGCTTGTAGTACTCCTTGCTCTGCTCTGCAAAGACGTCTGAGACCTTCAGACATGTGGCTGCAACCACCTTGAGCTGCTCCTCTGGGACAGGCCTGTCTTGCTGCGACAGGACCTTGTCAAGCACCGCGCAAGCCAAGTGAGCCGTATTGTCTCGGAGGCTGAGCGCGGTTGCCATCTGCACGACAAAATCCACATGGGCGGCCCGCGTGTAGCCGTCAAAGCCTGGTGGGAGGCTAATGGAGCCTTGGGCTCTCTTCTCCTGCTGCGTCATCACATTCAGCATGTTCCACACCATCTGCGGAGGCACAAGGTTGGCGGGGATGGACATCGGGGGGACTTCCACGGCGGATCGCTGCACCGCCGGCGGGGTCTCGTCCATATGAACTGCGCGGGTGCGAGGCTCAGGCGACTCACCCCGTTGCCGGCCTGGCCATGATGGTAGAACCGACGGCAGCTGTTCGAAGGTTTGCGAACAGCAATTCCGCGAAAACCGCACATTCTCCAGACTCCCCAGACCGAAACCCCGTAATTATTCAGCCGTCTCCCCTAGTTCGGCATCCCTTTTTCCAAAGCTCCGCCTCTCTGGAGCCAATGCTCCACCCCCGCGGTGCGGCCCGTGAAGAAGGGCGCATTGAGCGCCTCCTCACAGTTGGCGCGCGCCAAAGGCGGCACCGTCACCTTGGGTTACTTCCGGCTGGGGGGCACAAGGGACACTGTGCTTTGGAGGTCAAGGCGAGGGTGGATCCAAGAAAGCTGTTGCACTCAGTAGTCTGCTGATGCCGCACAGAGTATGCAAAGGCAACATTGTACAAATGGCACGGGAAAAGTGCGGCGGAGGCAATGAAACTGAAAGAAACGGGCGTTCCCGTGCACCTCCATACCCGTACCTGTCAGGCAAGGCACCAAGCGGTCAACCAGCATCATGCCCTCCTGGCCCACACAACTGGCGGCTTGAATCAGGTGCTGGAGGATGTCTTTTCTGTCGGTCTGGGCCTGCTGCATCCTTACAGTCGGCCCCAAGACAAAAAGCTCGGCTGGAAGCCCCAAGCCCGCAGCTGCCCCCAAACCGTTGCACCCACCTCGCAAAAAAAGAGAAAAGGCGTCCATGAAGTCATAGGTGCAGGGCCCTCTGGTCCTCCTCGCTGTTTAGGCAGGCCCGGGTCACCTGGGCCAGGTCGAAGCGCTGATAGACCGGGAACTTGGGACTGAAGTTCTTGAAGGTCACCACCTCCGGCCAGGACAAGAGGTCGGGCGTCCCCACCACCCGGAAGACCTTGAAGAGGTGGTCGATCTCGGAATCTGACTGGAAGATGGCCTTGCCAGTGGAAGCCTGGCATGAAGGGAAAATGCGGCCAAGATGAAGGGAGCCATCTCCCGGCTCTATTGGACATAACTTGCAGACTTGCATCGGCGTGGCGTGCATTCAATCTATTTGCTGTGTGGGCATTTTGGGTGAGCCCAACCAAAACCAGCCTCAATGAAGAGCGCGCCCACAGACCAGGTGTCCACCTGAGGTATGCTTCGGAAGACCCAAACGCTCTGAAGCTGAACACACAACAACGACAGCAACGACGACGACAAGTTACTGACAACCATGGCGATTACGACGACCAACACGACAACGACGGTCACGATGAGGACGTCAACCACCAAGACCATCACGACCACCACGACAACCACGACAACCACGACAACGACGACAATGAAAACCACGACGATGGCGACAGCAAACAACAAAAACACAACTACTACCAAAATCACCACCACAACCACCGCCCACAGTAGTAGCAGCAGCGGCGGCGGCAGCAGTGACACTTTTTGAAGCGGCATGCAAGCAACAAATGGACAAAATACGTAAACCCTTCACCGAAGGAATCCTGCGCGCGCCCCGCACCCCAGATATTGAAATGCGAGCGCCTTTGTGTCATTGGGGTTTGAATTGTTTTGTTCGCTTGTCCCTGCTGCCTAGCACGCGCAAACAGCGGGCACGGACGGCAACCGGATTGCCTTTGTGGAATGGCTTCGACAACACAAAGTGACCGCACAGGCGCGCCCAGCAGAAGCCGGAGAAGTGCAGTTCAGCTACAGCACGCGCCGCCGGAACGAGAGGGGCGCTGGTGCGGGGAAGGCCTGCGCCCTCGGCTTGGCCTTCCCCTACGAGCTGCTGGACATTCCAACATTGAAATTGGGGGGGGGGGGTTACGGCATCATGCATACGACTAGTACTAGATTCACTGCAACAGTCCCCCACTTGCTTCTGGGAAAGCATCTCCAATTTCGAGCGGTAACTTGGTGAGGGCCCGTGTCACCGTGTGCTTCTCCCCGGCCTTGGGCCCGTAGATCTCCTCCCGCAAGATCATCTCGGGGGATCGGTACCACAGGCGCCGCATCTCCCGGCCGGAGCGGTCCCTCTCCTTGGGGTCCTCCGGGGTGTAGGCCTCGCGATTCGGGTGGTGCTGCTGCGTGCGTCTCTGTCCAGAGTGGCTTGCCAACCCCAGAGTGCAGCATTCTGCCTGGACCGCATGCCTGCTATATGGGAAATACGTGATATGAAGCACAAGTATTTCTTTCAGAAAGAGAGGGCTCAACAGCGGAGTCAGCTTGCAGTTCTCCGGCTGCTTTGCCAAACCCACGGTCAATGTTGACTCCAACACTGACTTGGGAATCTGGTTGGCCCCATTTACTGGTGGCAATTGGAGCGCGCCTGAAACGGAATGTCCAGCAGCCGGCTGGTAGTGAAGTCTCCGATCTTCACACATCCTGCCTGCCACACTCCCCCCTCCCTCCCGAAGAGGGGCGGCCTTTTGTGGTTGTGGTCGTAAACAGTCGGTGTCTGCAAACTTGCATGCGTGGGAACATGTTTACAAATGACAGGTAGCAGTCTCATAAAGCAAGCCAACCAGCTGTACAAAAGGCTCTTCCTTGCAGTACTGGGCAAGCTAAAAAGGCCCATGAGAACAAGTGCACCTAGCCGATGCCTTCTCCTTTCCACACCCCACGCGCCTGATCAATGAACAGGTTGTCCGGCTTTAGGTTCCGATGCATCAGACCCTGGAAGTGCAAGAACTGGAGCCCTGTGAGCATCTGCTTGAACTTGTCCCTCATGTCAGCCACACGCTGGCAGCGCATGGTGGACTCTAACCTCAGGGTGTCTCAAACTATGTATTCCAGCGGCGCAAACAACAGCCGTAGCTCCAAGTGAGGCCAATCGTCACATTCCACGGACTTTCCTCACCTTTCCCGATCCGTGCTCTTCAACCTTTGTAGGTGCTGGGAGTTGCTTTCGAGTGTTGCTGTTGAGGGAATTCAGTCTTGCTGCCCTCTGAAACACTTTGCTGCCAACCCTGAGCCCGACCTTTTAAACCAATTGCTCCAGTTCTCGTGCACGAACTCAGTGACCATCACCGCGCGCCTTAGCAGAAAACAGGCTGGGATTGCCCTGCGTTCAATACAGACTGACCGTGATGCCCATATAAAACGCACCCTCTGCTAGCCTTGTTGAAATACACATGTACCTGAAAAAGAGGCGTGATTGTACTCTGCAGTCTTTCCACTGCGCCCTCACAGCCCGCCATGGCCATCGCTTTTGAGCGCGAAACCATAATTGACATGGTTCAGAATAATACAAAGCCCAAAAGCAAACATCCTCCATCGCAGGCTCGGCGCTTGTCCAAAATTTCCGCACCAAAATGTCTGATCACCTGAGTGCAACGGCACTGCATGCTCCAGTGGCATGTGAACCCTATTTTGTTTCTTCTGCACCAGGTTGCGCCAGCAAATCTCCAGAAACAACAATGGCTGTGGGTCAAAACCAATGGTACCATTTTGGGGTAGGTGCACCACCCATTTCAGTCTATTTTAGTGGGGATTGGGATGTTCACTGGGGGTACGATTTGCATTTTGACCCATGGCCAAATGAGTTCTTTGCTGGCCACAAATCGCGCGGCAAACGCCTTTTCCGAGTCGCGTTGGGGTGCCGCAGCTCCGACAACAAAGCGGCCTCCCGCAGGAAAGAGGTCGGCAAGCCATCGTCCCTGCCAGCGTTGGTCAGCTCCAAGTCTACCTCGGGTTTCCGCAACTGCCCTGCACAATCTGAGGGGTACTTTTTCTTTGCCCCATGGCGCTCTTGCTACACTACTGCTCCCGGCAAAACCGGTGCACAATCATTGGGCCAGCTGATCTCGCGCTTCTGAACACCTGGCATCCCTCTTCTGGTTCCCTGGGCGGGAAGCAGGGGCTTCTTCAACATGTGCTGTGTAAGTTGTTTCACGTTTCGATTCACATGGTCAGTATTCACTGCGCGTCTTTACAACTCGTGAAAGCTACAGTTTCTTGTCATTGCCTTGCATCTCTTGCACCTGGTATGGAGAAAACTTCTCTGAGACGAGCGCATGCCCATATGTTGGCTAGATAGCTCCGTTCCTAAGTCTCGCTATCTTCTTGGACGACTGGGTGTCTTCGCAAGCAGCCGCTTCCAGCATCACTGCAATTCGCTCGCACTGCACTTCAACATCGGGGTTGGATGGAAAAATCTCAGAACATGTCCAGAGGTTCCCAAGATCATGGCGCGCTGGATCTACCATCGCCGCCTTTGGGGAGCTGCTTTCCGAGGTGCCATGCGCAGCAGCACCGTCTCTCCGGAGCCGAGGCGTTTGCACTTGAAGATGCGGCCCTTGGACCGTCGTTCGACGACCTTCTCCAGGACTACAAACCTCACTCGTTGCCCCCCGGCCAGTGAATGAGATCGCAAGGCATAAAACCCAAGCACAACCTTTGGGTCTACCAACTGCCATTGACTTCAAAATCTATCCAAGCCGTCAAGTTGGCAAGACTCCGCTCAAACCTACGAGATTCCTTTTCAAACCGAAACTTCGCCGGGCCCATTCTTGCTGTTTGCGGGGTTCATAAAAACTCAAAATCCCCGGCGTTAGGCCAACCCCCCAAATCCCGCCGCCGGCGGCCGGCCCATGATTTCGCGCGCGAACCCCATTCGCCGAGGATCTGATCCACCAGCCGCAGGTGGGGCCGCGCCAGGGCCCAGAGCTCCTGGCTCTGGGCCACCTCCCGCCATTGTTTGCACACCGGCGCCACCTTCGACACGATGTCGGAGGAGCTCATGCGTCTGAAGACCTGAAGGCTTGCAAAAAGCTGACTCAACAGACACCTACAAAGTGATCCTCTGATAGTTGTGACAAGAAAGCACCATTCTCCAAGCCCGGTTCCAACCAAACCACTATCTGCCTTGCTGTATACCGTGGTTGACAAACTGTCAGTTCCATAGCGTCCCTGAGTCATGTCTGGATTTGTATGTGTGGATCAAAAATGATCTCAAGGAGACCCCATAAACTCTTGAATCCGTGCCTCCAACAAAACAAGGTTGAAGTTGGAGTGATCTTCGCGTCGTGGAGACTTCCGCCCCTCTTCCTTTGCCATCTTCTGAGGAGACTCTTCCGCATGGCTCTGCTTTCTGCGCTTCGTGGGCGAGAGCGCCATGCTGTTGAAGTTCAGGCGTTGCAAAGGTCTCCTGTGGCAAATGGGCGTCTGCCGACCAGCATTTGGATTCATGTTCTCGCCGTCTTCGAAGTCGAACGCCGGCATCTGCGTAAAGGCCACCATCTAAGCGTGCAAGCCGACTGAGCGTCCCCGCCGCTCTGTGCCGGAATTTGTGATGCAAACTGAGGTAAAAACCACGGTAGGCCTAGCAATCCTCGCCTTGAACCGCGAAAGAAACGGCATTGGCAATCGCAACACGAGAGCTTTAACCAGCTGCAAACCCACAGCCATCTCTCCCCAAATTTGGGGCTGAATTTGAAGCGTCGCATGAACTTGGACCCTTGCCCTGAACTCGAAACGCTGAGCCCCTCGCCAACGGTCTCCCTTGAGGTGGAACCTTTTCGGCTTGATGCCGTCCTGTTTTACTTTCTTCGGGGGGAAGGACACACTTCCGGACTGGGGTGCCATCCCGGCGCTGGGCCCCGGGGCTGATTCTGCCAGCTGCAGGGTGCCCAGCGCCTTCACGCCCATGGCGGGCACCTGGAAGCCTGGCAACTGGTTCTCTGCAAACGAGCGTTCCTTTTCTCTGCCTGAAACGTGCCACGTTGAAGTGCAAGGCGCTCACCTAGACCGACTTAGCCCTGATGCCTTTCATGCAACACACCCACCTGGAGGAAGCCGATGGAAGATCTCCTTTGCCTCAGGAAATGCCAATTCAAGAGCTGGCGGCAATGGAAACGTGCTTCCTTGTTCATCACACAAGTTGCAAACCAAAATGCAGACACACTCGGCATGAGGCGTGGGGGGCAAAGGCGTGACACAAAGGGTACAAGCGGCTCTACAAAAAGTACGAGCGCCTGACTGTCAGCCGCCCCTCCCCCCAACATGCTATAACATGAAAATGGGAAACCGATTGGCTCTTGGTTCTCAATGGAAACTGTGAGACCGCAAAGCCTTGCACTTTACACATACCCCGCTACAGGCCCACAAATAGCCGTGAAACTGCGGACCTTCCAAGTTAATCATGTATCGTGCCACGTATCGTGCCACGTGAGCCATTGCGAGGCATCATCCATTGCCTCTTTGCGCCTCCCGACGCCAACAGTCAAGCAAGGGCACCACCAAAGAAGGCAGTCTCGGCCAAGAACGTTCTGCACGCGTCCAAGCATGGGCTGAAGCTACTTTCGCGCACCAAATGTTGCATCAAGCTGGGCTTTTGCGCATGAAGGTCACGTGGTATTGCATCATGGGCTCCGGGACTCCTTCCATGCGCCAGGGGACGTCGTCAGCTGCTGCAATTGTTCGAACATTCGATGCCACGTGCACCATGCAATGTGTGCATCGTCCGAAGCATCCATGGCAGCCTCTGACAACTTTGCAAGCAACAGCCAGCTCGTAGGGAATGCCCGTTGGATCTTCCTCTTCGCGGCAAAGGCTCTCCTCAACGGGCCCGTAAAACCACGCGGCTTCACACTCGGATCTGCGACATGAGCCTGTTTGCAATAAGCAAATTTGCAGAGAACTTCTGGATTAACTGCAAGCATCTGTCCATGTGCCCAAGCTTCCCAGCAGCAATGTAAATCCTGGTCAGCATCATGGCATCGTAGACAATTTTGCCATTTGGAATGACCGCATCAGCTTCCACTTTCACATCTTTGAACTCCGTGGATGAAAAAGGCGTGGCATGTAAGCTGGGGGGGGTGCGAGTCACAACCCCTGATCCCGTTGGACGTCAAATGGAAGCTGTTTTGCTAGGAGCGGCCACTAGAAACATGGTAGCATCTTGGGCATGCACGATGTTTGCTTTGGTGCCAGCTGCCATCTTCCGTAAGGTGCTGCATGCCAGGCATGTGAGAGCCGCCTCGTGGCTCGGTGACAGGGAACAGCTCCTGACCTGCAACGATCCTCTTGATGACATCATTGACCTTAGGCTCACCCGAAAATAGCAATGAAAGGACCTCAGAGCCAACAGAATGAGCTGCTTCGATGGCGAGAGAATCGAACACGCAGGCGCAAAACTCATGTATGGTACAGCCCCAGCCACCGAGATGCTTGGGTGCTTTGACTAGTTCCTGCTCCTTTGCAAACTATGCTACCCGCAGCGAGGTTCCCACGAGTGCTTTGACTTTCTTCAAGGCTTGAAGGAGCCGCGTGTTCCTTCAAACACAAGAAGACCGTCGCATACCTCAACCACACGTTTCAAGGAAGACGGCAGCACCGGAGCCACAGCCCACGTTCCAAGTCAAAGCCAGGCATGTTCTGAGACTGGTGCAAGGAAGTACGGTCTGACATACTGCGGCAGCTGTTCCCATCATCTGTGTCTACTATACTCGAGGCCGCAGGTACTCCGTTCTCATACGCGAGAGCGAACTGCCCTGCCTCAGGGCACCACCAGCCCCAGGGGTCGTACGCGACCCGGCGCGGCTGACCGAGGGTCCTCTCCCAGACTGGCAAGCCGGCGTGGATCGCCTTGCGACAAGCACCCAGCCGAACCAAAGCAGCAGCGGCCGATTCTGCACTGCGCTTCTGTGCCAATGGCGGCCATACAGCTGCATGATCCGCTGGATATCCGTGGGCATGCACCAGCAATGTTTTGCTGCCGGTACGGCTGCCCAAGCTGATCTGTGCCACAGCACCAGGTTCCGTTGGAAGATACTTGGTATGTCTCAGAAACTGAGAGTATTGCGTATGTGATCTCTGTTGAATAACTCTGTTGCATACACTCCCTCAGACTAACATGGAAGCTCCCAAAAGGCCTCTGTAAATGGAACCAAGTCTTCCAGGAGCTTCCGTGTTTGTCCGGGGGAGGGTAAGTGATCTCTCTGTGGCCAGCTGCAGAGCACACCAAAAACTGTCTGGACACGTTGACATCTGCTTGCTGGGAAACCCTGGCGGATCCGTCCGTATGAAATTTTGCGAATACCGCGCTGAACGAATCGATATGAATCGATGTGCCGATTTCCGCGACCTCTGGCGACCTCTGGGCCGGCGCAAACCGACCAGTGAGCACCAAAGGACTGCACCGACATAGCGCCCTGATCGTGGAAATCCGGGAAATCTTGGCTAACTTGGCTTGGTCCAAACCGCCGGGAGCCCACCTTGATATCAATACAAATGAACATGAGGTGCTATGCTATGTGTCAACAGGTCGAAATGTCATAACAGCCTTGCAAGCAGCACCAGTACTCAAATCCTCCCCAATTCAAGTCATAATTGGCCAGATTGCTGGCTGGTTCTTCCACTTTTCTCGGGCAGACTGGTACATTGCTGCTCGCACAGCCCAAAAAAGAAGCACATCCCCCAGCCAAACCTATTGCCCCCCCCCACCCCCGACGCGCCAACCAACATGCGGCGTGCCTTGAACGGCAGCGGCGCACCTTGCAGGTGCAGCTCCAGCACAGAGCCACAGACATGCGCCTCGCTCAAGGCGAAGGATCGTCGAGTCTTTTTTCTGAAAATGGCGGAGGTGCTTGGTATGCATAGAGGGAACCAAATGGAAACCAACCATAGGGGACGGCTGTTCAAGCAAACCAGCCGGCATCATGAGATAGGCGCTACTCGTCAAACTGTGGACAGCTCAAAGCAGGCTAGACTGCAAGTGGGAAAGCACCTTATGAAACCAAATGCGCACAAGCACCACCCTTTTCAGCTTCTCTTGACCGGAGTTGAAAATCACCCATTGTCTGACGAAGGAATGGAAAGGTCCCTAGCGCACCTGAGAAAGGAAAAAGCGAAAAGCAGCTGTCGGTTTTGCAATGGGAGTACTTAAAAAAAAGAGAGAAAGCATCTGTCCAAATGTGTGTCCAGCTGCTCACTTGCAAACGCCAGCTACAGCCTTACGGCTGGCCTCCAAAGCTTGAGGCAGCTGCTGTCTTACCTTTAAAACAAGACAAAGTTGCATTACAAAGGTGTATTGCAACAGAGGACGATGCAAAATGTTGGGTGCTGCTTGCGCATGGCCAACAGACATCGCGCCTGAGGAATCCGGACTGACACGGTTCAGCCAACCTGTTTGAACCGTAGTTGTTGTCACTTTAACCTGGTGGTTACCCTTTGACAGGCATGTTTGTTGGAACCGGTGGGAGCCACAGGCTCTTCGCGAGACTCGGGCACCCCAGCGTCTTGCAGTGCCAACTTCAGCAGCTGCTGACTCAGCCTCAGGCTTTGGCCATCAGCTCTGTCCTTGCACATGGGCCTGCGGGCTCCAGATCTGGAGTTCCCAAATGCCTAAAGCAAAGGCCGCAAGCCCTTCCTTCACACGCGTTTTCGGATTCGCCCACTTGGAGCCGCTGTTCCGACGCCTGGCAGCCTCGCCGCCATGGCTTTGTCTCTCTGGGCCCACGGCTCCTCGTTGGCCTGCGTGTCCGCAGTCCGACGCCCCATCTTCAACCTTTTAGGGTAGCCAGCCAAAATTGAGCATGGCTTGATATCGCTGCCACCAGGCACTACTGGGTAACTTGGTAGCTTTGTGGCAGAGGTGGCAGTGCCGCTGCTGCAGAGTCTGTTTCTGATAGTGCACACTTTTGAGTGGAGATTAACCAATAAGACCAGGAGATGTTGCGGCCTTGGCGGTAGCGATCCGGGAATGATCATAAACTTGCCAATGAAGGAGGACGGAGCCCCCAAAATGCCCATAAGTCCTGCAAAAGCCGACGCGCCAATTTTTAAGAAACCGATTCGACTCAGGCGCCACTGGAGTATTAGCAGAACCTTGGTGTCTCTCACGCTGGATGCTTGCCAGCTCAATCATTGGCTCGCGTGCCTGGCGTGCCTCGGTGGGCAAATGCTGCAATTCGCATTCACTGGAAGCCTCTCCCAAGGAGCTGGTTTTCCACCTGCCACGAAAGGGTGCAAAACCGAAACATTTGCTTTGGAAGCCGGGGCACCCTAGCCCGTGTCAGGCTCACATGCTGGGCCAGCCGCCTCCCACCCGCACCGAACGCCAGCAGCAGGACCAACAGCATCAAAATGCCCAGAAGCCTCACAGAACTCATCCAACCGAAGAAAAAAAAGAAAAAAACTGCCAAACAAAACGGCCCTGCTTCACTCTGTGATGCCTGGGAAAGGGTTGGCTAGCAAAGGGTGTATGGCCATTCACTTGCAATGCTGGTGTCACTGGCACCCGCGAGTGGTTCGCACCAAAAAACAATCATAGGCGAGCAGCAGGTCATCAGCCATCTTGGCGGCTTCGTTCTCTCTCACCAGGTCGAAGTCCTTGCAGCAGCAGCCGAGTCTGCATTGCCGCTCCTGGCGGACCGGATCACAGACCGACGGACCGACGGACCGACACATGGCCTGCGAGGGAAAGGAACGAGGAAACCGAGTGCTCTGCGGGTGATGCTGTCTCAAGACAGGAATCGCCGGCCGGCTAGAGATGGTTGAGCCATGGTCATTATTCATTGCATCTCCCTTTAACATGGGAATTGAGTGAGGAACCCCCCAGTTCCCAACCCATGTCATCCACTTTGTTGTCAGTCGCTCTATGCCGCCTGACACTCCGCGTTGAAGCGAAGGCCCAGCTTCATCTTCTCCCAGGTGCTTGCCTGAACGTCGGAGCAATGGGGCCAGCAGTCCTGCAGGCCACAACATGCGAGGGAGGTGCACAAGGAAACCGAACATTGCATCATGAGCCCAGCCCTCCTTGATGTCATTTACCATGCCCAGGCCCATGCGCTTCGGCTGATGTGTGCGTGCTGAATCCGCTTCTGACAGATTCGTGACGCAGCGAAAAATGGGCGTGCGACACGTCAGCACATCCCGGAGACAGCTGTCATTGAAGCGCATGCTGGGCCATGGGAGTTGGCAGAACTGCTGCATGACCTGGGCGGGGGCGTCCAGGTCGCTGCAAAGGCCGTGCCCTCGCCTTTGCAGGGTCACATTCACGAATTGGCGCCGTCGCCCCAGCAAAAACCTGGCCGCAGCGATGTAGCGGTCGTAGGTCGGCAGGCTGTGGACGGCCCGAAACTGGGCGTGGGCCCAGCGAAGCTGCGCATTGCGAAAGCCCAACTCCCCATGGAGCCATTCCAAAAGGAACAGCTCCAGGCCAGAGCCATGGGACGTGTACGTTTTGGTCTCATGGTCTTCCCAAGCCCGCAGAAAGGCGGCGGCATACTCGGACACCTGGACAGAGAAGGTG
Source organism: Effrenium voratum (assembly GCA_963377175.1). NCBI lineage: Eukaryota > Dinophyceae > Suessiales > Symbiodiniaceae > Effrenium > Effrenium voratum. The sequence goes on along the minus strand of CAUJNA010000585.1, from coordinate 82,903 downwards.
GCGTCGTTGATGGAGCCTGTCTCGAAGTTCTCGAAGAGAACCACAGGTGGCCCATCCTCCGCAAGCGGCTCGAGGTTTGCTTTTCAATGTGACATTGCCTGTACAGTACAGCGCCTACCCCTTGACTGGGGCTGGTGAATGTCATTTACTGTGTTCGGAATCTTCTACGGACATGCCAGCAAGACTTGACTCGCTCCCCAATGTGCCAAGTTCTTGGTGAATCGATTCAAACAGTCCGGCAATCAACGAGCTATCCCAGATTTGTTCAAACATGTCCATTCGCCTACAGTTCACATGGGGGTTGATCAATATTCCTGGCCCCCAAATGACCAAGGCTAGCTTGTCCCATTTACGAATATCAAATCTTGTTTGGTGGTCTTCCCCAAAAAAGGGTCATCCCACGCGCGGACCTTTGGATCCACCCACACGTCGCGCGTTCCGCGTTCCGCTTCGCGCTTCGCGCATCGCGCCTCGCGGGGAGGGGCTTGCGCACCCGCCGCGGGCAACGCCTCCGGCGCGAGGAACACCACCCGCTTCGGCTGGTGCCGGAGGCTCAGCTCCCGGGCGCCCCGTGACCCGCCCGGGTCCTCAACGGAAACGGATTTCAGGCGGGCGAGCGAAACGGGAAAAAGTGGCGGGTGGCTCTCCAGGCCGTCCTATGAAAGCTGCTTGAAATGAGAACCATCTCAAAACGGATCCCACTAAACTGGGAAGGAGAAAGAAGGTACTCACTCCACATTCACTCTGCTCCGTTCGAACGTGGCTCGCTAGCACATCAACCCCCGAGCTCCCAGCGCCTGAACAAACTGAATGCCCAGCTGACCACTCTCTCCCATTCCCTACTCATTCCCTTGCTCATCTCCGGTTTTCCCTCCGACTCCGACACGTCTTCCGAGTCTTCCGAGTTCGGCCTCTTGGAGCAGGGCCTCCAGCACCTTCCGCCGCGCGCAGCTGGCGCTGCGGCAGGCCACGCCCTCGGCGCTCACGGCGCGGATGGGCAAATGCCAGGCCTCTGCCGCGCAGCCTGGGCTGCACGAGGCGCGGGGAAAGTGGGGCCGGCAGCTGCAGCCCGGATTCGGGCGGGTCGGAGCGCGCAGAGAGATCGTTGACGTCTTTGAGAACATATGTTGTGGTTGGGGGACTTGTTGCAGGAAGCTTCACACTGCCTCACCTGCCACCCTCTCCAAAATCTCCGAGGAGCCCCAAGCAGAGCGCCACAGCTCTGTCGGCTGGAAGTCCGCACCGAGCGCCAGCAGGAGCACGTCGCTGCTCAGGTGCAGGTCCTGGCATGGGCTCTGGGGGCGACTGAAGAATACTCCTTGGGGGATCTGGATTGTTTCTATGGCTCTGTTCCTGACCTGTGGGCAAAAAAAATGTGGGCCTGTCTCCTGTCATGTCAGCCACTAGTTGCTAGGTAGGTCCCCTCTACAAAAGCAAGGGGGCGCCGCATAGTGTGCATAGTCCCGTCTCTCCAGCTCTGCTCCTGATTGAGGATGAGGTAGCTGCAAATGATGCAAGAAGCGTTTGAAGGCTCTGAAGCCACCATGTAAAGGCCAACAGCTCCGAAGCATGGCGCCGAATCGGGGGGCTATCCCGAACACATGGAGACGGCAGCAAAGCCTGAAAGTGGGTCAGGTGAGTCAGGTGGGTAAGGTAGGTCTGTCAGGTGGGTTGGGTGGGTCAGGTGGGTCGGGTGGGCTGTCGGGTGATTGGGCGGTCGGATGGTCAGGTGTTGCTTGCCCTGTAGATAATAGGCCACATGACAGGCACTACATCTGGGCGTTGAGCCAGACAGCTTTCGAGCCGCGAATCCTTTCGTCCCCGCTCCCAGGGTTGTCCTTGGAGTAAAACCGCAAGGCAACACCTCTAGGGTGGCGCAATTTCGAAAGGTGCCTAGCTGAGGCAGACCAAGAGTGAGCCGCCTTGGAGTTCAAACATCTGGGGCCGTCAAGGGGCCACCTCTCTAATTGTGCTCAAAGGATACCACATGGCAAACCACTTGGCAAGGCAAACAGTGCATCTGACAGGCACGGAGTAAGGCCCTGGGCTCACAATGTACAAGAGCCAAAGAACACATCAGCATATCAGATTATCAGCCAAAATCTACAGGCTGCAGAAGACCATCATGAAATGCTATGCCATTGACCAAGAAAGCCGGAAGGAAACTCGGGTGCTTGCTCAAATTTGCCTAAACCACTCTCTGTCGGGATGCTTTAAGGGACCAAACAAACAAACAAAAAACTCGGGGCCGTGAGCGTCAACCCCGTCCGCGCCTCTGCCAGCCGCACTGCCCTTGAGACACTCAGCTGCAGCAGCAGCTCGAACGCCTCGCAAAAGGCGGAGGCCTAGCATCCCTCCAGCCAAGGAATGTTTCAGGCGTGCAATGCGATTAGGGAAATTCGGTGCGCTGGCAGGTTCGCAGACCAATGCAGTGAGGACAGAAATCAAAGATACCCAAAGCGCACTGCCAGCCAAAAAGAAAACAAAAGTGGGATGCTTGGAAAGATCCACCCCCGAAGCTGCAGGCCTCGCGAGTTTGACCCAACCTCATTGCCGAGGCAGGGCAGCGAGTCCAAGAGAATCAAGGTGAGCAACTTGCTCAGTCTCTGGCATCCTTGCCATGAATCGAAACACCAGCCCGATGAACCAACGATGTCTGATGCCAATCTTTGGCGAGCATGCTCCTCGCGAGGAGCGCACTTTCACTGGTGTGTGCTCTACCATCGTTTGGGGTCTTTCTAAGTGAGTCGGAACAGAGTTGGCTTTGTCAAAAAAAAGAAGAGCGTACAGGCTGCATTGCAGGCATTCATCAAAATGATGCCCGAACAAAACGAACGCTGCCCTAGGGAGGAAAAACTTCACGGCAAGGCGTCAGCTGCAACCAAGTGCATACTGGGCCCCTT
>CAUJNA010000585.1:0-75000 GCA_963377175.1 Effrenium voratum | reverse complement strand
TTGGCCAATGGTTTTCGCACCCCAGTTCAAGACAGAGATAGACATGCCTCTCTCCAGGCTTCATCCAACTCGAAATAAGCAGGCCGCATAAGAGCGCCGCCCGCAAGGAGGAAGGCCATAGCAATTGGTCTACGCATGCGTTTTGAGGACTGTTTGAAGAGGTGTCGGTAGGCAGAACGGTCGCTTTTACAGAGGTCTCCGACAATGGACCATGCAAGTATTAGGCCGATGAGTTTGCTCAAAAGTTGGTCACATCTTTTTGGCGCAGGAACTTGAACAAAAAAGCGGCCTTGCATGCTGTCCTTGAAGTTCTGCGCTGTGTACAAATGACACAGGACAACCCTTACAGGGATCACTCTTCGGCAGTCAGCCTTGGCGTCGTCGTCGCTTCTCAAAGCACTTGGCTTGAGCAAACCAAAGTGTGAACGGTTGATGTGGGATTTACAAGCCGCACTTCAGGCCCCTAAGGCAAACCGTGTCACTGGACGACGGGTTTGACGGTGAAAATAAAACCAATCAAAGGTCCTGCCTTCCCTCAGCTGCCGGGAAAGCAGAGTGAAGACCCGGCCACTGCCCGCACGCGCCAGGAAGCGCGCGGCAACCAAAGGGTGCCCTGCCGGCAAAAGGAAAATGGAGAGGAGCAGCTGGAGGGGGAGGGCTTCCTGGAAACCTTGACATCCCTCATCTGACTGGTCTCATGTTACAAACGTAATCCAAGTGAGTCGCAATCAAACCCCGGTATTGAAAAGGTCTGCCCAGAACCATGTAAAGAATTACCAAGGCCCATTTATGGCTGAGATTGTCCCTTGCTACCCTCCAACTACCCGAGTTTTAAGTGTGACTCAAGTGAACTTGACTTCAAGTCTTTCGCACCATGTGGGACCTGCCTTGTGCTTCATGGAGAGACGCCAGCACCTCGGCAGCCTGCTCCTCCAAAGCGCAGACTAGTTTCGCGTCCGAGACTCGAAAAAATGCACCCTACGACTTGATGAGCTTTGAGCCGGCCGCTTGAAATTGAATACCCAAGATTTGATTTTAGCTTTGAGCCGGCCGGAGATTCCTTCCAAAGGCCTGGACCATGGCTCGCGCGTTTTCAGTGTCGGCTCGCGCGCCCGCGCTGAGCTCCTCGGGCTCATCACCCTGCGGATCCCAGCTGGCGCCTCGAAGCTCGAGAGCGAAACCGCGAGTTCGCGCGGATTCACAGCATGGGTTTGTCTCAAACTGGGGCTTGAAACGAGGAGTCCTGTTGTTTTTCTTTGAAACAACCGCAAAAAGGGTCCCTCACAAAAAGACACAGCCGTATTGTAACTGGGAGACCTTGTTTCAAATTGCAAGCCTGGCTCTCATGGCAGACTGGAGGTTTAGCATGAAGCCCCAAAAATACAATACGGACTACGGAGCCATTGCCCCCGAGAGAGAAGGCCTTCGTCACAGTCGCCAGCGCCCAGTGCCTGAAGGCAAGAGCAACAGACAGAGAGAGAAAAACGCAATGGCGAGCTCCTTGTGCTTGATAACTGACTTGGCATGCATGAATTCATGCATTATTATGCGCGAGATCAATGTCCAATGTAAAGTTTTGGGACGTGCAACACTTACCTCCAGTCATCGCCGACCAGAATGTGCTGCGCAGCTTGGCTTGCGTCATCTTATCAGGACAGGCAAGAATAGAGCAAACTGGTACTGTGGTGCGTCTTGAAGGCCATTGCAGAACTTCGGATTACAGCCAGCAAGTCTCAACCACTTCTATGAAAGCTCACATTTTAGAGGGTTGCAATCCGGGAAAGTCTGGATTACACGCTCTCAACTCGCTAGATCCATGAATCTAACGGCAACAAACCCCTCAAGCAAATACCTACTGTGGATCTGTGCGAGCGGGTGTTTCAAAGTTGATGTAGTAGGTAGTGAAGCTTAAAAACTCGCACACACGATACTTCTGATCATTGTGCCCATCTCCTCGTTTCACTCAGCTCGGTTTCCGAGACTCAACGTGTCTTCCCTTTAAGACCTCCCTCCATCCACCGATCGCGGAGCTGATCCGCGGATCCGCGCCCCCGCGACCCCCGCGCGACCCAAGCCGACACCGACGCGCGCGTCGCCTGCTGCAGCTTCGCCATCAGCGCCGCGGTGGGCTTCGCGTCGGGGGGCCACTGCGCCAGGGCGGCACAGAGCGCCTCCGGCTGCGGTGCCAGGGCGGCGTCCTCAGTACGCTGGTCCTCTCCATTAAAGAAAAAAACATAATAATAATGACAATAATACTGATAATGACAATAATTCTATATGGATGTGACTTTTCGTTAACTATGGGTGTGTCTTTTTGAGGATACCCCTTTTGGCGGTGGTGTTTAATGCCCAATGGGTTGGGCAACCATATGGGCTGTTCATATGCGCTTGTCTATGCAGATTGGAGAAATTCTCAGAGATACAACGCTGGATTTCAATCAGACCAGTAATGCCCGAATTGTGTGTTGATCGCTCTGTATGTTTTGCCGTTTCTTGCGAAAGAAGCGATGTTGGCCAACGACAGCTTTCCTTGGGGAAGATAATCAGCAAGAATAATGCACGCGTCGACCATAACTTCTGATCCCGTCTGTTCTTAAGCAATCTTCAGCTTGAAACAGAGTTTGGGGTTGCCCTTCAATATCCGAGATTCTGAGGAAACGTTTTGCGGGTTGATTCGAATCTAGTCTGTTCATAAGCCAGGGATCTGTTCCAGGCTGAGATTACTCCAAATACTTGAAGCCTCAATCAGGGCAACACTTGGACTCCTGGACAAAGCCTTGGCTGTCCCTTGGATTCAATGTTCTAGTCACACGCTCTGGGTCACCTCCCTCTATCTCCGAGATTGAAAATCCAAAGACTCAAAAAAAAAAGCCAAAGACAGAGGGGTCTGTCCTAAAACAGGGGAATCCCAACACGGCTTTCCTTTTTCCTTCCCTTCTCCCCAAACAAAAGGTACCTCAACCATGGGGACAAAAATAGGGTAACCCCAAAATGGAACCTTAGTAAATGAAAAGCATGGACCAAAACCTGCGGTCCCCCTCTTTCTGGTGAATAATTAATTTTGACATATCCACCCCCAGCCCCACCTCTCGTTCCGCGTCTCGTTTCCCTCCGGTCCCAGCGGCGAGCTGGGCGAACTGGGCCACCAGCTCCCCGGGCACCGCGACGCGGCGCCGCAGCGAGGCGAAGTGCAGCCCGTGGCGGCGCCGCAGCCCCGCCAGCAGCACCTCCTGGCCGAATACGCGAGCGCATGGGGGGTGGGGAGGGTGGGGGTGGGGGGGGTGGGGGGGGTGGGGAAAGTGACAAAAGATGCCACTGCAAAGGTTTTAAGGGACACCAAAGTCGTCAAAATAGCTTGTGTCCAAGAGGACATGGGAAACTTATGGAAATGTCACGATTCTGATTATTGTGGCAATTTAGTGAGCTCCCCCATGGAACTGGAACAAAATGATTGGAAACGTTGACGGAACCTCTCCGTGATTTGACCATATTAATATGAGATAACAGTCAGTTCCTTACATCAGGACCTAGGTACAATTGACAGACATGCCCGGCATGAGAAAGACGTGAAGCCTCCCGACTCCCGCCTGGTCCCAGCCAATGAGCAGCGCGTCATCGCCCAGCCAGCACAGCCGCCCGCTGCCCGTCTGGCGTGGGATGAAGCCCACCTGCCCAGCGTGTGACGTCGTCACTTTGTGACCCGGGGCAGTGAGTTCAAAGATTCGCAACTCCCTCGCTTCCCATCATGCGGCCACATGGGGCCCTCCTTTATCTTTCGTCCTGACTTTTCTGACCCCGGCAGCCAAATCTGTCGGCCTTCTGCTGCGTCTCCACGTCCACGATCTTCACCCCCTTCTGGTTGGCCCATGCCACCAGGGAGCCCTGCCACTTCACCGCGGACACTGCACCCTCACCGCCGTGCAGCACGGAGTGCCGCGTCTCCTCCGCTTGGCCGCAGGCCGCATGTGGCAAATTATAGATCCCAGTGGCGCGGCAGCTTAACATGCGTTGTTCTTGCAGCAAGAACAATATGCGACCAAGGATGGACGTGCGGTATCTCGGACAATGTGGGATTCACTAGCACGACTCTTCGGCGGTCGCACCATGTTCCAGCGTTTGTGTTCAAGGTCATGGAAGCTGTGTCATCCTACATTGAACCTGAAGATGGAAAAACATCTGGAGTCATCCAGCATCACTGCTTTTGAACCGTTTAGGAGTGATGCCATCACCACCATCAATATCATTGTTCGCCTCGCCTCCCATGGTGCATGTTTTACTCTTCGATCCTGAGACATACAAGTTGAACACAAAATATTTACTTGATCCTCCAAAGATAAAGATGTCGTCGTTACGTTCCTGTGCCGTTTGCCCTCCTAGACAAGCTTGCGCATGGTTGGGAAAAGGAAAGCGGTAGAAAGGAGTGGTTTGTCACAATGGAAATGGGGAAATCTTCTTCAAGGCTTTCGTAGGAGGAACATGAGGAAACGTTGATCAAACATGTTTTTTTTTAGACACGCAAGGCATGGCATAGTTTCCTATACGCTCTTTGGCTTACATGATCAAACAAATGAACAAAAAAAAGAGCAACTTTTCAGGCACAAATGTTGCCTACCTCTCAGCCGAGACACCAAGCGGCCGCGGCGGCTCAGCAGCACGCGGCCGTCCTGGGGCAAAATGCTAGACTCCAAGTGGAACTTCCGCGGTGAGAGGTTCGTATGGCAAAGAAACCCTGCATGCATCTCTGTGTGGCGAATTCCGCTGCAAGCATCCGGAAGGAAGACATGTTTGGCTTCAGGGGCTTCAAACGCGCGCGGGACTCTCGAACGCTCAATGTACCCTCGTGGCTTTGGAGCTCTCAGCGCACCTCGCCGCCGGAGCAAATCATGCGGAGCCCGCAGTGCTCGCCCTGCCACGTGGTTTGCGTCACTCGGCAAATGGTGGGACCCCCCTCCCACTTGTTGGAAGCTTTCAGAAGGAATCCAAGAGGAAGCTGTTGCCACCATGAGACATTTTGCTGAGCGCAAAGCTTGCACAGCCACGCTGGGAGCCAGGCTGTTACGTAGCGAGGGCAAATGGCGATGCAATGCACCTGGCATGGATTTCAGCGAGGTTTGTGTGGGTAATCATAAACCCCGAAACATGTTGGCAATGCTAGGAGCCTGTGTTGTGTAAAGTGTTTTCCGAATTCAGGATCCTGTGACTGTTTTCGGGTCCTCAATTGTGACAAGTTCCCGCCCCCCCCCCCCAAGAAAAGAAACAGGCAAGCAAACAACTGGCCAAAAAAGTCTGACAAAAACGGGCAAGCAAATCCGGGCAAACATTAGGAACTCATTTTTTGCTGGTGGTCCCCAAACCATCAAATTTAAGATAACTTCTTTACACAAAAGTAAGCGCAAACAGTCACACAAAGGGGTTGCCCACAAGAGGCCCTGATCCTCTTTGTTGTGACTGTGGTGGGGCCCTCTTTAGTGTCCAACTCTTTTGGGGGTTCCTGAAATTTTCAAATTAAGCCTCAACCTTTTACACAACAAGGGTGGCTCACCTAACCAAACTCTTCCCAGAAAGGGTAAAGGCCTTAGATCTAGGAAGTCCATTTATGGTCCCCAAACCATCATACTTCAAGATAATTTCTTTGAAACAAAATAGGAAAAACATTCGCAGAAAGGGAGTTGCCCCCAAGAGGCCTGTTTAATGTCACTGTTTTGGGGTCCTCTTTAGTGTCCAACTAATTTGGGGTTGCTGAAAAAACGGGCTGGCTCTTGGCAATACTGAAGTACAGTTGGCAATACTAAAGTAAGTACTGGGAATCTGAGAGTCATGGCAATACTAAAGTAGAATTGACAATCTAAAGTAAGTACTGGGAATCTGAAAGTCAGTACTTATGTAGAATTGGCAATACTAAAGTAAGTGCTGTCCCTCCCAGACCCCCCCAATTTCCCAGCAGGTCCAACACTACTCAAAACGTCATGCTTGAACTGATGCGGCACAGCTAGCATTCAATGCGACTGTGATTCAAGTTCAGGAAAACATCTGTGTTCATCCCGTTGAAGAGAACCCAGCTCAATTTCCTTATCTGTATCGAGCAAGGATTCCATGGTCTTGGCACCTGAAATCAAGGCCGGGTCCGCGCACATTTCAGCTCACAGAAAGCAACTTGCAAGCTAGCAAGTTCTTGCTACCCTCGGACACAACTCTTCACAAGCGGTTCCAGGCGAAGCCGCTTTGTCGGCGAAGATGGGCCAACAAAATCCGGCGCCGTCCCTCCCCGCCCGTTGCAACCCCCACCTGCAGCTGGCAGCGCCAGCGGTGGCTGCCGTCCACGGCATCCACCGCCACGGTGCCGTCCTCCCAGGCGCTGGCCACGTATCGCCCAGCCGCGTCCAGGGAGAGGTCCCGCACCAGGCTGGGCAGCCTCCCAGTGCAAGCAAGCCGACGGGCTTCCTGGGTCCAAAGAAAAACTGGTCTAAAGTGAGAAGGAAAGAGACTGCGATAGGTTGATCGCTTTTCTGATGTTTGACATTCCTGAATCCAACCCTGCAAACGATTGCTGCAAAGTAGGCAGCCAAGCCAGCGTCAAATGCCGCCCGAAAGCACCGCGACAAGCAATCTGCAACATGACATTCCAGGGCAACGATTAAGTCTTGCCCTCAGCAATCGAGTTTGGCCAAAACTGCCCAGGAGGGACAAACAAGTGCGTCTGTCATATTGATGTCGCAAAGCAGGGGATCAAGAGAAAATGCGGCAGAACATCATGAGGCACCTTGTCAACAGAATACGAAGGGGAAACTTCACGCTGATCCTTGGTTGCCTTGCTCTCCCAACTTGCGGCTCCTAAAAGTCTATGACCGTTCGGCAAGCCATCCCCCCCCCAAAAACAAAAATACGGCAACAAACCAAAACCCGCCAAAAGCCCGCCTTTCGGCCCCCCGTTTGCTCGCCATCGCCTCCGCAGCTCCCACGCCTCTTTGCCTCGGAAGGCTTTGATGCAGCCCGGCAGCGCTGCCACCAGTAGATCGCCCACCAGGCGAAAGAAGCCGTCCTCACCGCGTGTGAGGGGACCTCTGATGGGGCTCGGACTCCCTTTCGGTTGGACCACAAGCAAGTGAGTTTGTGCTTTTTGGATGCTACCCTTTTCAGACTGGCATCTAATGGGAAACCAAGAGGAAACTAACTATTTTGAGAAAGCCCAGAGCGGCATGCCTTCCTTGATGCCCGCTGGCATCGTTTGAGAAGCTACTCCCATGCTTGCTTTTGTTCTTGCTTGCGTCGCGCTTCTGGAATCTCTCTCTCTCTCTCTCTCTGTGTTTGTTCTTTGCTTCCGGGAAACGCCCCCCTGTCCTGAACTTCTGCTGGCAGCGTGCTGTTGAACATGGTCCATGGCTGCAGTGCAGCTCCCGGGTGTCTGTGTCGGCTTGAGAAAGCACCGGAGTGTGGCTGGAGAAAGCTTCTAGAAATCTGTGAATGGTCCTCGTTGCAGGTTCTCTTACAGCGCCTCACGTCCGTCTCCTGGAAAACCCAAGCGGAGGTAAAGCTTGGCATGTAGACTACAACTATCCCAGCTTCCTATTTGGTTCAGTCCAACAAACAGACATCCTTTTAAAAAACATGGGCGCATCTGTTGCATTCCTGAGACCGAGACAATCATCACCAGATGTGTTCCATCCGCGTGACGCTGGGTTCTTCGAGGGCCACGAAATGCGTTTAGGCCTGCGATGAGCCAAAGGCTGCTGGAAGGTAGTGGAATCAACTGGAGGCTTTGCAAGGAGCGGTTTGGGAGCTGTGGTCACTAGGCTTGGCGCTCTTGAGCGAAGCGCTAGCATTCCCCATTCTCAGCCAATCGGAATATCGGAATTGCCACACTACTTTCACCTCTCCGGCAAGCGCTGCTTTCATTGCGTAAAAGCAATGTCAGGTGGAAAACATGTTGCATCTCTGGGCATACAACGCCTTTTTATCGAGTAACCAGAAAGCAAACGCCGACCGAAAGCACGGCGTGTCTAAGAACTCGAAACATGCCCTTGGCCGTCCCATAAGCCGTGGTCTTCACAGGCAACAGGCCGCAGTAAACAAATGGAGAAGCTTGACTGTTCAAGCAGTACAGTATTGAGAGGAGCATTAGCAGCAGCATATCATCAGCAACAGCAGCAGCAGAAGCAGCAGCAGGTTCTACAATGGAGGTCGCTATACTGTGTGGCAGTGGCAAGCCAGCCGTTGTGCTACGTGCAGTCAAGCGATTAGCATCCCTTGACCTTCTTTGCAGGCCGAGGCTTGCTAGAATTAGTGACGGCAACAGGGACCCTTTTGGAGATGGGGTCCCTGGTTTTGACACATGCACTGTGACGTGAGCTCAAAAATCCTCAGTGCGAGTTCTTGGAACTCGGGGCAACTGGGAGATGCGATACCATTTACTTGGCACATTCTGCAGTCACGAGGAATAGGACCCGAGCATGCTGGAAATATTGTGACATCATGTTCCAAGTCAGATTGTTCTTTGTCTCGGGGGGCGCGCACAGCTTGCAGCTTCGCTGAAAGCAGTGGCGTCACTGCAGAATGCCTTCTCTTTCTTGATGCAAATACTCCAGAATGCAACGTTTCGGGAGGCCACGCACATCTGACCTCTCAACCGCCTCCGCACCAGACGGCAAACATGTGCCTCCCCCCTCCCTGTTCAATCTGGTCATTAGCATTGACGTCATCGCAATGGCACAACTGGATCGTGGCTGACGTCAGCGACCTTCCTCAGCTCAAGAGCAAATTGGCTGCAAATCTGCGCAACCCAGATACTATGTGCAAGCACAAGTGCTATTCATGGCTTGCCGCTGGAGTGACAATCTTTGGAGCATGTCGGCTTCGTGGTTTGGGGCTGGTAGTCTTAGTGACTTGGTGGTTTGGTGCTTCTGAGTCTGGGTTACAAGTGCCTGGTAAAACAGGTTTGGGTGAGAAACTTCTGCACGGGCAGGTGAATGGCTGGCAAGTCTCGAGCAGGAGTTCACATTGTCCAAGGACACACGCCACACCATGTACATCAGCACCACCAGACTCCTCAATAGCACAGCGATCCAATATCAGCGTTGATAAATGGGAAAGCCGCCGGCTGAGCGCTCGATGCGATTTAATTGGATTTCTCTCCCAGGCCTTTGGAAAGCTCAGCTCCCATTGAGCGTCGCTACAAATTGGTGATCTCCGGCAACTCTCCCCTGGACCCCCTGGGGCTTCAGGCAATGTCAGTGCGGCGCAGGCAGCATAGGAACTGGAAACCGCCTCTCGCGGCCAAAGATTCTCTTCCGGAAAAGGCAAGTTGAGTGCCGAAGAAGTGTTTGACTGGAATTGCAGATCACTCAAAGAATGCTGGCATTGACTGTGAATCTCAAAACTCCACTCAGCATGGTCAACACCGCAACTTTGCCGTGGAACACCGATCAAATCCAGAGCTGCTACTTACAACTTACGGCAACACAGTGGTACAAGCAAACATCAATACGTCCGGGCATAGGCAATTGATCATGAAGCTTTGTCTCAAATGCACAGCGAGTGAAGTGAAGTGGAATGAAATGATGTAGCGGACTGAAGTGGAATCGATCATGTTGACCCCGTATTAATAAACCCTCCCCTATTAAACCGGTCCGGGTGACCCCCCCCCAATACGAAACAATTCATAACTCAGAAAATGCTTGCCATGTTCTTTTGAATGGTGTCCTGAAAAGGTGCTTTGGCTCAAATGGGCTCATGCTTTCTTTTGATACCTTTCTCTTCATGCTGCTGCCTTGCTTCGGGCTCTCATCTCCACCTCCTACTCTCATCTTGAAGCTTGGTGGATGCTGTTGGGCCTGCCCAAACCACAAACAAAGAAGGGTTCTGAGATGGTTGATTTCTTATTAGATCCTTTACTGAAAAAATCAAGTTTAAGGATTCAAAGGGTACCCCACATTGGCCCCTTACACCCCCAATTAATAACCCCCCCCAATTAGTGCGGTCCATCGGCCCCACCCGCCAAAAAAAGACAACCAGGCCTTCTCAATGGAAACTCAATTCCAGATCTCAAAAGGAAGTCCCAGCGATACTAAATCAAATGGAAACTCAATTCCAGATCTCAAAAAGGATGCCCCAGCAATACTAAATCAAATGGAAACTCAATTCCAGATCTCAAAAAGGATGCCCCAGCATTACAAAATCAAATGGAAACTCAAATCCAGATCTTAAAAAAAAGCTCCAGCAATACTAAATCAAATGGAAACTCAATTCCAGATCTCAAAAGGAAGCTCCAGCAATACCAAATCAACTGGAAACTCAATTCCAGATCTCAAAAGGAAGCTCCAGCAATACTAAATCAAATGGAAACTCAGCTCCAGCAATACTAAATCAAATGGAAACTCAGCTCCAGCAATACTAAATCAAATGGAAACTCAATTCCAGATTTTTTAGAGGGGGAGCCAAAAACCCTTCAAAATCTTACCTTCTGACCTTCAAGGGGGGGGCGGGTTCAGACAAATACGGGGTCAACATTAAGCGATGCTTCTGTGCTTCTGCGTCTGGGTGTGCGTGTGAATGTGCGTGTCCTCGTGCGTGTGCACCTGGGCGTGCGCGTGTGCGTAGGCGTGTGCGTGGGCGTGGGCGTGGGCGTGCACGTAGGCGTGTGCGTGGGCGTGGGCGTGGGAGCGGGCGTGGGCGTGGGTGCACGCATGCACGTGTGCATGTTCGCGTGGGCGTGCGCGTGCGCGAGCGTGTGCGTGCGCGTGCGCGTCTGCATGCGTGCGCGTGCGCTTGCGAGTGCGCCTGGGCGTGGGCTGCTGCGTGCGCACGCCCACGCGTGCGTGCGGGGTTTGTGTTTGTGTGTTTGTGTGCTTGTGTGTTTGTGTGTTTGTGTGTTTGTGTGTTTGTGTGCGTGTGTGCTTGTGCCTCTGTGTTTCTGTGTTTCTGTGTTTCTGTGTTTCTGTGTTTCCGTGTTTCCATGTTTCTGCGTTTCTGTGTTTGTGTGTTTGTGTGTTCGTGTTTCGGTGTTTCGGTGTTTCCGTGTTTCCGTGTTTCTGTGTTTCTGTGTTTTTGTTTTTCTGTGTTTCTGTGTTATGTGTTTCTGTGTGTCTGTGTTGTTCTGTGTTTCTGTGTTTTTGTGTTTCTGTGTTTCTGTGTTGTTCTGTGCTTCTGTGTTTCTATGTTTCTGTGTTGTTACATTTGTGTGTGTGTGTGTGCTTGTCTTTGTGTTTTGTGTTTTGTGTTTGTATATGTGCTTGTCTTTGTGCTTGCTTTGTGTTTTGTTTTGTGTGTGTTGTGTGTGTGTGTTTTGTGTGTGTGTGTGTGTCTGTGTGTTGTGCTGTTGTGTTTTCGTGTGTTGTTGTCTCTCTTTTTTTGTGTTGTTGTTTTGTGTGTGTGTGTTGTGTGTGTGTGTGTGTGTGTTTTGTGTTGTTGTGTTTTTGTGTGTTTGTGTGTTCGTGTGTGTTTGCATGTTTGTCTTTGTGTTTTGTGTTTTGTGTTTGTGCTTGTGTTTGTCATTTGTGTTTTGTGTTTTGTGTTTTGTTTGTGTTTGTCTTTGTGCTTGTGCTTGTGTTTGTGTGTGTGTGTGCGGTCTGCCTACCTGCCTGCCTGCCTGTCTGTCTGTCCGTCTGTCTCTGTCTCCGTCTGTCTGTCTCTGTCTGCGTGTGCAGCTGCGTATCTGTCTCCGTCTCTGTCTCTGTCTCTGTCTCTGTCTCTGTCTCTGTCTCTGTCTCTGCGCCTGTGTCTGTGTCTCTGTCTGTGTGTCTGTCTTTCCGTCTCTCTGCCTGTCTGTGACAATGGCGTGGCTGCTTTGTAAATCAATACACTTTGCGGCGCTGCATGTCCCAGCCTTCACACCCCAGACACCACCGTAGCATAGGCCGTCGATGACGTTCTGGCCGGCAGGCAGTAATAGGAGTCAGTTGAGCTAGGTTTTCCAAAACCGCATGCCAAGTGCCAAGTCACGGAATTGGCTGCCGGGCGCAAAAGCAGCTGAAGCTTGTCAACAGCTGTCGATGCGATCTGAAGCAATGGCAACTTGGAGCACGCCTGGAAGGAGGTGCCCATGAAACCACACGTCACGCCGTTTCCAATGGCATCGATTTGGGTCAGGAAGTGCAGATCCTCGGCGTCGCTGCGATGGGTCTCATTGCTGGCAAGCAAGCAATCTGCCGGTACGAAACTCTGCAGCTCACCAACCCTTGCAACTTGAGTTCTGCGCAAAGCATATCGAATCGCATTACATCCTGAGGAAATGCTAGCATCCACACAGCGCCAAACAAAAACACATTCTCAGCCAAATAGCCAGTCTCCCAAACAAACCCATCATGCGCTCAAGCCTGAGATGAGAGCTACAAGCCGACCTTTGCGTGAATGTCTCTTCAATGCCGCATTTCCTCCAACGTTGGGTTTGATTGACAGGACTGCGAATTCCCTCGCTCGCATCGCGACTGCAATGCGAATGGAAACTCCAGACCCAGGCGATCTTACTCGAGCCCTTTGCCCCAGAGACAGGACAAACCGGAAAGGAGCCGTTTCGCCGGTCTCACTGGTCCCGGTGGAACCCCCCGTGGCGGACGTGCCCAGGGCGCCAACAAAGCCTTGAGGTCCACCTGGATCTTCGTGAGCACGGAGCCCGTGGCCGAGTCCACCCGCGCAAAGACGTTGGCCAGCCGCACGTGGTAATCCTCGGATCGCTTGGAGCACCGCGGACCATTGAAGTCCGATTGGCATTGGGTGACTCCTGAGACAAAAAAGAATGACATGTTCCGGAAGCTGTGACTGGGACAGTGCACCTAGACACGCCAAGTCTACAAAGGGACTGATCAGCCCAGGAGCCTGGATCAGCGTCACAAACTGGGCGAGGGAGCCTTGGATTCCAGCGCAACATCCCAAGACAGCCAGGGGTCGCGGAAATGAAAAATGTCCCGCAGCGCACTGTATGCAGCTACAATAAACTTGTGCGGGTGCAAAGCATTGCCTCTGCATGTTTGCTTTGTTTCTGCATTTTAGAGAACCCCCTCATCCTAGTCGTTGGATTCAGTGCTGTGGATCTCAGGAACTTTCCAGGAAGCATGGCTTGACCGTGCATCGTCCCCCAAGTAACTGTCAGGTGGGAGGCCTACAAAGAAACTGCGAGGAAGACACGTAGGCAAATACGCACAAGTCCAATGCTGGTGTGACATGCACGACTGGAGACTAATTCCCTGCTTCCAAAGCCATGCCACTGCTACCCACAAATGAGCGGTGGCTTGTATGCCCTTCAAGATTGAACCGAGGCATGGCAAGGCCTACAAAACTGCTTCCGCGGGCTTCCCCACGCTTGTTCCGCAGGCTCTGCCGGGGGAAAAATGCATCGGGGCAAACCTGGAATGTGCCACGGCAGGTGGCACAAGTCCGGCCAGTGCAGCTCTGGGGCAGTCATATGTAACTGACGTGAAGGTGCCATCGGCGTTCATGCAGTCGTCCGACCAAGTGCTCCCAGTTTGGGCCATGGCATATACCTGGGGCCAACATGTGTAGTCCATGCAAGGATTTCACTGGGCAAAGTCTAGCCATGCCTTGCGCATGACCACTTTGAGCAACCCACCGTACCATCCTGCCACAGTCCACTAAAAACGAACAAGACCTTTGATGTCCCTGAAGGGTATTCTAGCCTCACAAAGGCCAAACCCACCTCCTCTGTCCCTTGAAATGCATGGCACATCGCAGGGCAATCCGGCGGGCTCGAAGCGACGGCACTTGAAGATGTTGCCCGTCTGCATCTCCTCAGCTCAAGGTTGACAACCGGCTTACACTCACAATAAGCCGTCTCCAGCTCCACTTTCTGTCAGCTTGCTTGACCCTGACCTGAGGGAGTATCCAAATCACAGTTCCGAAAATCCCAGAGAAGAAAAAAGGCTTCAGTCTTGACTTGCACCCTGCCACTGAGCCCCTGCGCGCCTGCTTCAGATTCATGAAGTTTCCTGCCGCCACCTCGGCATGGCAGGGGCAACCGAAAGCCTTGGAACTCTTTTAGAGGAGACAGGGAGGATCAACAGAATCAACCCTGCATTGAGGGCCTGGCGCAGGCGGCATGTTCTTGCGCACCAATTTGTGCTGCAGTCTGAGGGGGATCAGGCACAAGTGCCACGCAGAGGGAAGGTACGGACATGCTATTGAGTTTATTCATAGCGGCAACCACATCGCTGGCAAATTGTGTGCCCTTTGACCCCCAGGGTGCCTTGCAGGCAAAGTCCTTTGCACAGCTGGGTGGACTGTAATCGTACGAGCTGGAAGTCATTCCACCTCGCACGCACAAGCTGGAAGTAGCATGCCACTGCGAAGTGCATCGCTCAGAGCCAGAGCCCCTTGAAAGGAGGGCCTTCGAGGGTTCTCACTGGGCTAGCTCAGCAACCCATAATAAGTTGCAGTTCAACAATCACGGAAGCAAAATGGAATCCGAAAAGCCAATAGCAGTGGGGGCACGAATCTTGGCAATTTCGTTGGCTGCAAAAACTTGGCATTTCTTCTGGTAGTCTTTTCTTCCAGACATCAGAGTCTTCATACAGCGTGTGGATGCAGTCTGGCTACTGTTGAGTGCGTTCACCAAGGAAGTGATGCCCTTCCTTAGCCGGTGGCAGACCAGAAGCGATGCAGCTTGCTCCCGTCTGATCAAGAACAAGAAAGCGTACTTCAGGAGGGCAAAATGTCATACCGGTTACTTGGTTTCTGCAAAGTAAGTCGTGCGGGTCACCCGCGGATCGAATGTCCAGCTCAGATTGTGTGGCAGGCGTGTGATGGTCAACATAGGTGTCCTTTTGGTAACATATGGCACTAGTACATGACTAGAAACCAGTGCCATCTAGTGTCAACCCAACTGACCAAAAAGGCCATCTATGATGGTCAATTGTCACCCTTGTTTTCCTTTAGAATATGCTCATGGCCTTGGAGTGCACTACTTCGACGGCGCGAATGACTCAGCAACAACTTGCAGGATGATTCTGAGAAGGCCCAAGAGGCGCAACGTTTGCCCTGGCAGTGTATCAATGCGGCCAGCTGGCGCACCCCTGCATGCTCAATGCAAGCCTTTGCTCTGCTGCCTTGCGTCCACATGCACCCGCTTCAAGGGTCCCTTATACCCGCCGCAGTGGCAGTTGTCCAAAGATGTCCACGCACAGCATGCTGGCACGGCTTGCAATTGCTAGGCTTGCGGTTGCTGGGATTGCTGGGCTTGCCGGAAAATTCCTGCCATGCTAGCGCCTGGAAAGCAGCGGCTTGCCGCTCGCCAAGAATGAAGACAGATCTGCCCTGATTTTGTTGACTCCGTTTGAAAACCGGTGCAGATTTTGGTCAGAACGGGCCCTGCCATCCCAGGCTCTTCGTGGTGCCCTCTTCTGGGAGGCTGTAGCCGGTGGGCACCGTGCTGTCGCCACAAGAGCTTGAGGAGGTGATGTACTCCTGCGTGGTGCTGCTGGCCAGCATAGCCTGGCCATGAACCCGTCCCGTTGCTCAAGGCTCAACGGCTGTCAGAGGGTTGGGTTTGTCTTTTTTTGAGGGTACCCCCTTGTTGGCTTGCTTGCTTGCTTGCTTTTGCTGGTTTGTTGAATTGTTTGCAAATTGGCTTGTTTGCGTGCGGGCATGCTGGCTTGCTAAGTTGTTTGATGGCTTGTTTGGGTATGTCTTTTTGCCTCTTTCTGTTTGTCCTTTCTTTCTTGCATTTATTTATGTTCTTTCCTTTCTCTCATTTATTTATTTATTTCTTTCCTTATTTATTTCTTTCTTTCTTTTCTTTCTTTCTTTCTTTCGTTCTTTCTTTCTTTATTGTCTTTCTATATTTATTTATTTATTTATTTATTTATTTATTTATTTATTTCTTTCTTTCTTTCCTCTTTCTTTCTTTGTTTCTTTCTTTCTTTCGTTCTTTCTTTCTTTCTTTCTTTCTTTCTTTCCTCTTTCTTTCTTTCTTTCTTTCTTTCTTTCTTTCTTTCTTTCTTTCTTTCTTTCTTTCTTTTATATTTCTTTATTTCTTTCTTTCTTTCTTTCTTTCTTTCTTTCTTTTTTATTTCTTTATTTCTTTCTTTCTTTCTTTCTTTCTTTCTTTCTTTCTTTCTTTATTTCTTTCTTTCTTTCTTTCTTTCTTTCTTTCTTTATTTCTATCTTTCTTTCTTTCGTTATTTCTTTCTTTATTTCTTTCTTTCTTGGTTTTCTTTCTTTTCTTTCTTTCTTTCATTATTTGTTTCTTAATTTACTTCTTTCTCTCTTTTCCTTTTTCTTTTTTTGTTCTTGACTTTCTTGCATTCATATGTTCCTTCTTTGTCTGCTTGCTTGCTTGCTTGCTTGCTTGCTTGCTTGCTTGCTTGCTTGCTTGCTTTCTTGCTTTCTTACGTTCTTGCTTGCGCGCTTGCTTGCTTGCTTGTGTTCGGCTGTGTGTTTGTTTGTGATTGTTTGTGATTGTTTGGTTGGTTGGTTCGTTTGTTTGTTGTGTGTATGTCTTTGTTTGTGTCTTTTGTAGCTTTGTGTTGTGTTGTGTTGCGCGGTGTGGTGTGTGCGTGTTGTGTGGTGTGTGTGTGTGTGGAGTGGTGTGTGTGTGTGTGTGGTGTGTTGTGTGTGTGGTGTGTTTTTGTATTGGCTTTCGCATGCTGCTTCTGTGCGTGTTTCTTTGTGTGTTTGATAGTTGCTTTGTTTCTTGTTTAGCACTCAACAGTATGCAACGCCGCAGTCTGAACCTCACGGCACTCAGAAGCAGCAATGCTCAAGCGCGCTGGGAAACTCTACAGCTGCAAGTCCGAAGCAACCGTCAAAGCCAAAGCCCGGCAGCAGCCTAACAACAGAAGCAAAAAGCAAAGAGAAAGCAATTCGCCAGCAAAGCAGGCCGACGCGTCTCAAGAGCGAGCGAAGAAAATCCCCTGCAAGAAGAAGGAAAAGCACGACACACGACTTGCCAAGTGCACAGCGCTGCTTTTCCCTCCCTTGGCGTGGCCGCACTTGGCATCGCAAGGACGTTCTGAGACCGTTGCCGCTGCTTGCAAGTCTTGCGGCCTGGTAGTCCGAGTCTGAATCCCAGCCATAAGAAGCCAAAGGAAACCTCAGAACGTCGGAGGGCCAGTGAGTGTGTCTAAGGACTCCTGTGTTTGTTCCATGTTTCGGAAAAATCCTGCTCCTGCTCGAGGAAGAGCTTGACGGATACAAATCTCTTATCTTTCCGCTGGAAACGGAAAAGTGACATCATTGGGAGAGGAGCAACAAGCACATCTACCACAGGTGCATGGGCGCGGACTACGCACAGTCATTCTGCAGGGCATGGCGACAGTGGCACACGATTAGGCCAAGCAGCATCATGGTGTCCAAAGGAACATCTTGCCTCGGCTGAGATCCACGGCAAGAGTGGCTAGTCTACCAGAAGAAACAAATCCAGGTCCTTCGCCTCTCCGTGCATGCTGACCGCAATGCTCGCAAATCAAGACGGCAGACTCTTACTCAAGATCACAAAGTCAGAGCTCACTGCTAGTAGCGAGTAAGACCGAGCCGTAACATGTCTACCAGTATGCCTGGCACAAGCTAAACATCCACAGCACGTCCAAGCGGCAGCATTTGCAAGAGCTGGGTCACCTCCGACGATCCGCTAATGCTGGCACCGCCAGTGTCTATGGAAGATGAAATCTGATTGAACTGTGTAGCGATCTGCTCCTCAGGGGCCATGCGGTACCAAGCTGAAGGCAAACCCTCCCCAACTCGTTCGGACCTATGCCGATTCACTGCCTGCGGTTCGGGTCTTTCTGTCAAGCCGCGCCTTGGTTTGGGTGACTAGCTTGTCATACATGGTAACTTGCTGGCCATTCTCTTCCACGGTGATCAGGTCCAGCAGCCTGACATCTGTTCTATCAAGTAGCATGACCATTCGATGTGCCTTGTAGCATTTGGAAGACGTGCTACACCGCCCTAGTCCAAGAATTCTAGAGGCATCATCAACAAGCTTTTGCTCCCACAGTTGTTTGTCATACTGTTAGTTTCATCACAGGAAGGTATTGATCAGTGGCCTGAGACATTCAAAAAAGCTCTAGCTCGAGTAGCAATGCTACACTAGCAAAACATTCCATCGATAAGGAGGTCGGCACCTTCGTGAATGCATGGAGAAAAGAAACTGTTCCGACGAGGCAAGAGAAGGCATTTTACTGATTGGATTGCCCACTATGTTTTTGTCTCCTGCCGGCATACAACTGTTTGCATTTGTCCGAAGGGGTTGGCCGTGCAAAGAACTCTGAATTACTTCTCGTAGCCATCTTGCTAAGTTCCACGTCACCCCCATGCAGCACATGTGTCTGGTTTTCTGCGGTGGGCCACATTCTGCCTGCCTTCAGCATTCTCTTACAATGTTGCACGTGTAGGGGAAAGGTCGCTGCATGATTTGTGAAGGGTTTCAAGATGACCCTTCCCTGGTGATCTCCTTTTCCAGCCCAGGCAGCCTTTGCTTGTGGGGTCAAGGTCCTTTTCGGGGCATCTGCGAAAAGGGTTGCGAGCGTGGAACGGGTCGAGGTTTGAAGGAGGGGGCCAGACAGTCAGGCAAACGGTTGATTGTACAAAGGCCCAGACTCACGTGTCAGAATCTGCCCTGTCAGACCAATCCAAGTGACCTGGTTCTTTGTTGACAGGCATGCTTCGCTGGCACGTGACTCCAAATCCAAAAGGATTCAAACATGCGGTCAGGTTGTAGGTAAAAAGGGAAGCCTATGGTTCGGGAGGCAGCTCATCAACTTGACGATGATGCTACAGCAAACCTTCGACCTAGCCATTGGCCAGCCACCAAAGCAAATCCCACCAATCAGTCAACAAGGTCCCGCCACAAATGATGCAGGGGCGTGCATGGTGAGCAGACCAACCCATCCGCCAGGCACCGCCAACTCACAGCACCAAGCACCAAGCACCAACCAAGCCAGTCAAGACCAATCCACATCAAACCAAGCCAGAGCAATGAACGCACTAGAACCACATCAAACAACCACCTCAAAATGCAAGGGGCCGCGGGTTGCTGGAGGAGTTGCGCAGGCATTGGTCGATCATGGAGCCCAGCATATCGCCTTGCGCGGGATTGCAAAACTGCCATGTACGGATACAGCCTCTCAAGCTTCTGCACAGCCAAATCCATCAAGTTAAGCACTCTGTGACTCTGTGACCTCCCTCAGATGTCCTCACCAAGCTCACCTAAACCGGACCATGAGAAGAGCCAAAGAGGATGAACGTGAAGACGTAAAGCAGGGCAAGCCTTTGGCCCTTGCCTTCAGCGCCCGAGATATTCAGTTCCATAGCACCAGCAATGTCTTTCAGCATGCTGCCTGGGCGGTCAACACCGACGCGCAAAAAAAGATGCTCCTGCTCACAAGGACGAATTGGCACATGTGCACAAGTCTCACAACCAGCGCTCGATGTTTTGATCACAGAAGCAACCATAAGTAGTAAACAAAGCTGTTGGTCTGTAAAAGGAAGACGTATAATGCTCCTCAGCGCATCTTCCTCAGAATCAACGCGAGGGTGTACTTGGGTGTTTGTGTGCGTGAACTGTTTGACAGTGCAGTAATGAGTTCATACAGGTACACCCTCAGGTTTCAGACCAGTGCCCACAGGGAGGAAAATAACGCAAAGCCGTGCATTTCTAGCTGTAGCCCTGTGGCTACCAGCGGCCTGCGAGCCTGCAATCAGGTCTGGAAAGCGGGCAAAAGCAACCTGGCGGGCTTCAAGAAGGGAAGCAGCAATCGGCTGCCGGTAAGGAATGTGTCTCGGAGTCCTCGCTGTCTTTCTTTCGTTCAATCTGCTTGCTAGCTGGGGTGTGTTGCTACCAAGCTAGCGCTGCAGAAACACACTGTACAGCTCTACGAGGACTCGCGATCGACGCACGCGCTGCCTTCACAACGCCAGACCTGACCAGGGTCAGGTCACTAAGCAAAATTCGGTTGAATCCAACCACCTGCACAAAGCTGCAAGGAGCTCTTGGCAGGGCGCCCTGCAAGGAGACACTACGGAGACACTGTACGGGATAACTAATGTCACGCGCGGATTAATAGAGCAATGTTTTGGAAGAGGTTTCACAAGACCCCCCTCACCCCCGAACACTCAACATATTGGAAACTGACAGGCTTTAAGCAGCGTTTCCAACAACAGGACCTCACGGGAAGCCCAAAATTAAGGAGGGCTGCCCTTGGACTACAGCTGTGAGTCTGGCGCCGCGGGCCACACGCTGGCTCAACCAACCCCAGCTTCTAGTTCCTGGGCCTGGCCACAACCCCTTGCGCGGCCTTTCAGCTGCGCTCAAGAAAGCCCCTTCTTTCCAGGCCATGTCATGTAGTCACGCGTAACCCACCATACATCTTGGAAACCACACGCGTTTGGCAAGGAAGATTCACTCGAATAGGCCCTTTGCCGTTGTCTTGCTTTTGCTATACGGGGAAGGGCGCAGTATGGGCAACAACTCGGCAGCTGTCCGCGCACAACCGGCCAAGTTGAACCCTGCCCCCGCGCGGGCCCCTGCTGCGCCACTGACCCACCCCAACAGCATGGGCCCCTGCTGCACGACCAACCCGGCCCTAGCCCCTGCCTGCGTTACGCGGTGGATTTTACCCTAGACCGAAACATACTCCCGCAGTCTAGCACGGGCAGCTGTTTTTGTGAGCCCGCCGCTGCGCAACGCAGGCAGCATTACTCAAGCCGCACACAAGCTCTCTGCTGCAACACGAGCAGTGTCAACGCCTGTCCCCGAACCAACACAGCACGCTTGCTTGCAGCCATTCCGAAGCTTGGAAGGGAGCCATACCCTCGAGAGTGATGCAGACTGGGATAAAACTTTGTAAGCGTAGATACCGGTGGCTGACTCTCCCAGGGTGTGGAGGTCCGACCCTAAAGGGTTTGTCCACTACAAAGCAGCCAACAGAAGGAATGGGTGGGCAAAAGGAAGTGCAAACGAACAAGTGTTCAACTGTCAGTCCAGGACCAAATTACAAGCGAGTGCTGGGCAAAGCGCTGACTAAGAACACTCAAGGCAAACCTTACAAAATGGGGGGTCGCCCAGATCTAGAGAGCGGACTGGTGCGTAATCAAGCTTTAGCACACGTACCCAAGCATGTGATTCTACATGTCCTGCATGTGGCAGTATCAACGCTTCCTTGCAGAAACCTAGCTCAGACATGCCTTGGAAGGCAAGCACGGAAAGAGTCTTCGCGTTGGCTTGAAAGAACTAAACTTTCTAGCTGGAAAAGCGAAGGAACGCTACAAGACATGCCCAATGGCATTCCATATTCTCATATTGGAGCTCAGCCGAGCTGTTGGTCAACTTCTGCCTTGACACATGAACTATCAATCGCATGACCTCTTTCAGCTTTTTGTTTCTCTGCAATCTCCAGCTTCATTCCAAAAGGCAGAAAATGACCCTTGGTGGTGATGTCAGGAAGACACTTCCAGAAAACACGTCTGCTGCATCATCAGCTGAAGAGCACCGCGCATGCTGTGAATTTTCACGTCGGCCTCCAAAAGCTCGATGACCTGGCACGTCTCGTTGGAACGGCCGACAAAACTTCGACACGCTGTTGGTTTCTGGGGGTTCAGCCTGCATGTTCCTCGCCACCCTCCGCCGCGTGGGAAGCTCACGGTTCCCTTATTTGGCCCATCACCCCCTAGGCCGCAGAGTAAACTCAAGCAAACCGCGCATTCGTCGTCAACCAATTATTGCCTTCGGGGGTGGGCTGGCGCTGCGGAGGAATGCTTTGAATATTGGGGTGTCCCAGGCAAAGTTTGCTTGTTGTTGTTTACTGGTTCTGCAAGCAACCGCGATCACATGCGCAAAGCAAGTATTGGGCTAATACAAGTTTTCGAAGCATTGGCTCTGTCCGTCGTACGGCATTGAGCCATACTTTTACTGCAGATTTGTTCACATGTGCCAACTGCTCGATATGAGCAATTAATGAGTGCCAGCAGGGGTCAGCTTTCCTGCGACAAATAAGTCACGTGCCCCATGTCAGCCCCTACCGTATATGAGAGTAACTATTGGCCGCTGCTCAAGGAATAGTGTAGCCTTTGCACAGTCCACAGCCATCACATCCCAGTCGCTCAACTTGATGTGCCACATCTTGTTGCAAGCGCGGGAAAACAGCGCTTTTCCAGCAACATTATGTTGTCTGTGGGGTCAGTGAGAAGCTCGTTGCTCCCACAATGCCCTTTGGGCACCTTCGCCTCGCTGAATTGAAATGCGTGTCTTGCGATGCATTGATAGTGAGGCGGCCATCTACCCAACCGGTGCACTTGAACTTGCGGCTCTGCTTTAATGTCTTGTACTGCAACTGCGTTGATGTGTATAGACTTGTTTTGAAAGCTCAAAGGTGAGGGAACTAGTCAGACTTGCAAAACCATGTTTGGAGCGAAAACCATGCCAGCGATAGCGGGTTGGGGCATGTTGCCGTTGATCACCAATATCCTCGTTCAAGGCTTGTTAGCCATCGCTATCAACACCAAGTAAGCAGTCGCAAGGATGGAAATTATGGCGAGGGCCTGCACAGCTGGAATCAAGTGTTGCGATTGAGTAATTTACATACCTTCAGGCTAGCCAACATTCCTTGCCATTGTCCGTCGTCTTGGACTCTGATCAGCCAGAATACCTCCATGCGTGCCCCAGCATGACACTGCTCTGAGGGGTTTCCCCCCCCCCAACTATTATGGATGATAAATCAGGTGCCATCAGTAGTATGTCAAGGTGTCTCTCAACACCTTTCAAGCAAGAAACCGCCTCAGTTCCGCAACTTTCCATCTGGACCCCGCCTTCCTGTGTGAGCCGAACCGGTCTCGCGACTTGGCCAAGTCCAGCGCTGTGCGGTTCTTGGAAGTGCGTCTGGACGGTTCCGCACCCGCCGCCAGCAGCCCACGAAGAGCCTGCCAGCTGCAAGAAACTGCCCCGGCGTTCTCAAAAAACGGAACTCTCTAGCACCCAGCGTGTTGACAAGCCATAGAGCTGCCGGAGCTCACCTCAATTGCCAGCCAGTCCATCGAAAACGCGCCTGCTTGCCTCTTCCCCGAAACACAAACAAAAACAAGAAGAACTTGCCTTCTAGAATTGGAAACCTGGCATAGCCTCTCTTTTTCAGCAAGTTGTTTGTCCAAAACCGGAAAGAAGCCTTTCCGGGACTACATTGCAGCCCTGGCTTCAAAGCTTCCAAGCATCCAAGCCTAAAACCCCGAGTTGCACAAGAGCCAAATCGCCTACCATCAGCGGTGACTTTGAACTTTTGAGTTCCAAGCGCCGCGACCTCCTCAGGCGAGAGACTGCCAAACATCAAAGCACAACAAGAGAAAAGAAAAACTTTGCGACCGATTCCCAAACAGCGGCACATTCATGGACAAATGAAGGAGTGGATTAGAGATGATCCTGGCAAAGTCCTGCTGTCGAGCGCATCCCGTAGGGTCAGCATCGGCTCCAACGTTGGCACGGGCTCTAGTTAAGTTGGACAGCATATTTCGAGCCTTGCCCAATGGCGGTTTCAACAGAATAAGCTGGCGGTGCTGAATTGTTTGGCACCTTTAGCTGAATGGTACAGGGCGTGCATTGCATTCAGGCCTACTGGCAGGATCAATTTCTCTGGTGCTTGTTTGAGCGGTAGGGGTTGCCAGGAGTCTAAGTTTTGCATTGGCCTACAAGTTGATTTCTGCTGAGTCTTAACAAATGGGCAAATGCTGCACAACAAGGACTTTGTCACGACTCCCGCTTTCGGAACTCCTGACGCTGAAACCAGCCGACTTTGGATGAATGGCTCTAGGCGCCTGGTAGTCACCGTTTTGAGCAGCCACATGGATTGGACACTTGACTTCCTCGAAGGGATTCCGCCAGCAGGACATGGGAGGCTTGTCCACGTGCTGGAAGCCCTGCTTTTTCATGAACTTCGCCAGGTGCCTCTGGCGCTGCGCCTTCTGACGGCCGCGCCTTGCAGGGGGGCAAGGCGACAAGTGTTGGGCCCGTACAGGGGGTGAATAGGCCTGGAAAGATCTGCCCACCAGTGTCACGGCTCACTGCGTCCCTGGATTGGGGAAGCTCGGGATGTGCCTGGTCGGCACTCCATGCTGCTGCCAGAAATGGTTGCGTGAAACATGTGATTTGCGTGCGGGTCAAGCATCTGGAAAACACAGAGCAAAACAGACACAAAGCCCTCTCGACCTTCAGCATCGAGTTGCACGCCGTAGCCATTTATGTTACAACGAAAACTTCCGCAGCCCTTTCTGTCCTTGAAACATCTCTGCGCGCTGACCCTTGATGTATTGAGGCAGCTGGCGTTGTCAAAACATGTGGCGCAAAACTCTGACCTCGGAAAGATATCCATATAGATGATGTCCACGTAAATGAGTCATCAATCGAAGTGAAAAACATTTGAAGGTGTTGAAGTCACGCGTGGGTCTGTCGGTCCACGATATCGCCTTCACTCGTGACGTTTTCTAAGGGGGTAACGTCATCTTTTGTCGCTGGAAGTCAGTGCCAGTTGTTCCAGGATTCAGACTTAAGGTGTGTCTTGTTGACTGACCATCCACCGTAGTCAGTCCAATCCTGCTCGCTACGCTGAGGAGCATTGCGCCAATGCTGCCATTGGTTTGCCTTGCCCTGCTGTTGTGGACACTCCGGCCTGTTAGGCCATGAGTGGCGCGCGCCAATCAAAATCACAAGAAGATATCGTTGTTGACGCGA
The DNA here is from genome assembly GCA_963377175.1 of Effrenium voratum. Classification (NCBI taxonomy): domain Eukaryota; class Dinophyceae; order Suessiales; family Symbiodiniaceae; genus Effrenium; species Effrenium voratum. The sequence goes on along the minus strand of CAUJNA010000585.1, from coordinate 50,345 downwards.
TTAACACACTCTGTGGACGAGCGACGAGCCAGAATGCACAGCTGCGAGCGTTGATTTCTTTCCCATTCCTGCTCGTCCATATTCTTGCGCGTCGCAATGAAACAGTGCGTCGCGAGGCAGTCCGGAAAGGCCCGGTCGCGACCTGACCCTGTCGGTCGCTGTGGCCTCTCTGCGCTGATCAAGTCGCGCGTGGCAAATTGCGGTGATCTGGTTGGTGAACGACGTCTCACCTCATTGAGCAGCGCGTTGATCAGGCCAACGTCGGGATGATAAAGTTCCTGCCGCTTCGTACGTTCGCTGCTTCGCTGGCGTCCTGCGCGCGTGCCGCACTGGTGTTTGAGAAGCCGTCATCTCTTCTCTCACTGTCAATCCGGCAACTGTCTGATGGGCGTGGAAGACGCGGCGCGCTTCCTGCAGCTTGCTGCGGCTGCGGACTGCGTGATTGTAGACATGAGGTCGCTCCATGATTTGAATCTCCAAAGCCGTTGTTTCTCCCGGTGGTTGAAGAGACTGAGGAGTTGACAAAGATGCTTGCTTGCAGCTCCCTTTCGGAAGTCCTCGGCGCTTCCGCCTGGTCGGCCTGCGCTCATGTCCATGAAGACTTCTCCATCTGGTGACATCTTCGTTTGTCTGGAACACCTGCTCCACTATCGCAATTGTGGCCTGTATCTGGGGCTAATAACCACGCAAGGATATGCCCACTATTGACACTGTTCACTGCGTCCCCGGATCGAACCGATAGGGAAGTATCGATGGATGTTGAGGAAGCTCAGGATGTGTCCTGGTTAAAGGATGTCCGGTACTCTATCCCGTAAGCACGAGCAATGGCTCTTTTGTGCACGCTGTTTAGCATGTACTCAAGAAGGGCTTCGGGCAAAAAATGGTTGCGTGACACACGTGATTGTGTGAAGGATCCGCAAAACACAGAAAGCCCCCCCCCCGGCCCCCTTTCCCCCCAGCGCTTCTGCCACTTTTGCTCAATCTCGCACAAACAGGTGCTGCAGGTAGAGGTGCTGGCAGTCATATCAGCTTTGACATTTTCCACATGGCTTGGGAGAATGAGGGAAGTCATGGTTGGCTACCGTCCAGGGCCAAAACGATCTGCGACTGTCAATCCATATCAAACGGCTCCATGACTCGAGCAGCAGGCGTAGCCGTCAAGCCTTTGACAGCGGGCCAAATTTGGGTCCCTTCGGACACTAAACTGAGAGCCCGAGCTGGTGATGTCCTCCATGATCAAGCACATGGAGGAGAGTGGCACTGCCACTACCAGCAATATTCCACCCAACAAAAATCCCAGCATGATGTAGTAGCAGCCTTGGCGCGGAAAGAAGACTTTCAAGATCTGGTGCCTCAACCACGCGGAGCAAAAATCTGTCAGTGAATGACCCTTTGCTCTTGCTACAAGTCACATCCTGTTTAGCAGTGCTTTTGAGCCGTCGAATACTTCAATAGTCGCACTCCTGCAACATAGAGACCAAGTCAACGCGAATGAAGCAAAGAATGACTGGTCCCAACCCTAATAGCATTTCCTGCGTAGGAAAAAGCTTCCAAACCGCTTTGGATCTGATCTTTCCCGCTGCTCCCCCTCCCACGTCCCCACTTTCGTGCCAGAAGGCCGCAGCACCAAGTGCAGCAGGCGAGGCGGTGCACGCACTTGTTGTGGCGCTTTCCATCATCATCTGCGCGCCAATTGGACCCCTCTTTGCTCCGTGCAACAACTGCCTAACAGATGCTTCACCCATATCTAGGTCAACGCCAGAGTTTTGAGCTTGACGTCTCATGCTTGCAACACAGCATGACTGGAACATCCCAACTTCCTCAACCTGCACCTTCCCTGCACAGGCAGGTTTCAAGTCAAGGCACTTTCTGGATTTGACGACTTCTCGCAGCAGATCCACATGACAGTTGTCCACATTGCAAAGAGTGCGAGCACACCAGCCAGTCCTGACATGCTTTCGAAGCCGCGCACTCGCACGTCAATACTCCTGGAGTTTTTGTTTGGGAGACCAAAATCAGGAAGGGTGGTGAAAGCAGGCCAGAAGGAGACCAACCTGGAAGGTGCTCCCCTCAAGTAACCAGCAGAAAGAAGAAATGCTGCAAAAGGAGCCCTCGTCCAGCTTCAAGCTTGCTTTGCTGCAGCTTAGGGGCCTATCATGGCGACGCTGGCAATCGTCCTGTCGAGGACGAGGGGCACAACGTGAGTCGGAAAATGGGGCTGTCAGCTGGTGCCCCCTCCCCAGCCGCACCCGTTGCTGTTCAGGCCCTCCGACAGCTGCTCCATGAGGGTGTCGCTGACGAAGGGGGTGAAGGAGGACCTCGCAATGAGGCGAAGGGATCGGAGAATCCCAGGCGCGCGCACAGCTGCAGCTGGGCGACTTGATAGTCTGCTTCAGTTCCACCAGTGGCGCTGTGGCCTCGCTGCGGTATGTCACATCAACTCGCACTGGAGGCCCACCCACTCTTACAACTACCAGCCGAGCCACACTAGTCATGGAGTTCTGGATGCTTGTAAGAGAGCCTCGGGCAAGTCAAGCAAACAAACCCTTGGACAAATTCCATCACAGCGGGGAATTCTACAAAGGAATGCAGAGTCTCTATTTCAAGGCAGCCTCTCAATTTCAGGCACTTTTCAAGCTTGTTCGTGCGTTGTGCTGGGCCTTCTGGCTTGTTGTCCATCTGAGTACCAAACATCACTTCACCCTTGGTAGAGCTCACCCCCATCTTCCTCTCTGAGAAGCTCCCTGACAGCTGCTGATCCACCTCCTCTCGCGCAGCACTTAGCGCAGCAGCGGTGCCGCTTGAAAGGCTGACGCTGACCTCAAAAGCGCAAGAAAACCGCTCATGCATAGTTTAACAAAGGAAAGGATACAGATACACGAAAACCAGTGCTTGTGCCGGCAGAAGCTGCAGCGAGTTGGAGACGGAATTGAACTTTATGCACATGGCTCTAGATTCGAAGCCAGGCAAAGGCCCCACAGACTGCACCCTGCCTGGGAGAGCGTGGTTGCCAGAGGGCCACACGCCAGACCTTGGTGAGTCTAGACGCAATGGTGGATTGATTCATGCCCACAATGGCTGTGCTGCCTGCTGTGCTTCGGCTGCTCCCTTCTTGAGGATAACTATGACCTGGTTCCCTCACGGTCGAAAAGTGCAAGCAGCTAGACAGCTCTTGGAAAGTTTCTGGGGCCGCCACATTCGTGGAGTGTGCCCGTCGGCAAAGTATTCCTCGAGTCCGCCAGCATTGCAGCAAGCATGTCCAGAGTGGCCTCGCAAGCCAACCAAATCTGCGCACCAAGATGCCAATCAACAAAGTGAATACTCATCTTAACTTTGCAGAATGCTCCACTTAAGTAAGATCTTGAAGGGTGTTTGATGGCAAATGCAAGCCAAGCGAACATTTTAGTCTGCTGATCCGCCATAGCTTGACCCGAACAGTGGCTATCTTCCAAATCGGGTGTATGCAAGCCAGGCAGCTGTTGCGACCTTCACTGCATCCGTGATGTCCTTGGTTCGAATGCCCAAGATTCATTGTGTCTCCCTTGCTTTGGTCTGCAATGCTTTAGGAGCCTTGCTGGCACCAAATAAGTATGTAGGCCTGAAAAACTGAAGACGAGCGCAAGAGCCGGAGTTCAAAAAACAGAAAACGTGCGCGCCCTGGCAAGTCCCGTTTTGACTGGGATTGATGGCTTAGGACAGGTGGCTTGGGGCAGAGAGCCAAGGCAAGCTGCTTTGGTATCCAGCAGCAAGGCGCGCAGGTCTGTGATGAATGTAGAGCTCTCCTGGAGGCTACCTGGCAATCGCTCGATCCCGCAGCCCGCATTGGCAACCTTTCAACTCACCAGCTCAAGAGTTCTGGCAAGTCTGCCCCCTGATTTGGAAGTGCACACTTAGGCTCCTGTCAGTCAGCAAGTTGGTTAGTTGGGGTTGACCAGTCCATTCTGCAAATGGAGTTCATTGGGTTCAGCCGCACGCGGGCCGAAGCCAATCGCCATCAATTCTTAGCTGAATGACCCTTTGATGCAAGCCAGCGATACTCAAACGCAACCCAATTGGCAGCAAGCACCTTCCAGCTCGTTGAAGATGTTGAGCACGGGAATCAGACCCAGGAAGTGGGGGTCTGCCTGACCCTGCAAGCTAGCATTGACCTGGGCCCACGGCAGAATAGCAATATAATCCTCACACCGAACATTCACATGTCAGGTATGGACAATGCTCCCTGCTACACATGTGCAAATGTTGAGTGGACTCCCAATGGCCAGACACCGTACACCGATGAAACCATTGAGAGTTGCTCATGTGAGACAACTTTGCTCTGAACCTGTTGCCAGAGACAATTCATCCAGAAACGTCGCTCCTAAAGGGTAGATTGGGGCAGTTGGGAAGTTGCATCTGATGCATAGAAACATGCGAAACATATTCATGTCAAAAGCCATGATTGAGAAAGTCTGGTGTTGGGACCTGCAAAAAACACGTGAGGTGTGGAAAAATGATCTTTGCAATGGCGATTGCACAACAGGTTGGGAAGCACCCAGCCACAACTGCAAACAAACACAACCCTCCGGCACAAGACTGAGGTGTTGCGATAACTGCAGCTACAGGAATGCCAACAACGGGGGTTTCAACGGCCTCTCATCTTGTGCTTTGCCCAAGGCTCCATGGATGCAGCAGCGCAGTTGGTGACATCGAAGCCCTCTACGGCCTGAGGTGTGCACCACTGTAGGTCAGGAGCAAAACATAAACGTGAACAGGACAGCAAAGAACAGATCTAGATTTAAATGGATCTGTGGAGTGCTCTGGCCAAGATTTGGCAAACCCACACCTTAAGTTGCATACAGATTCAAGGGCACTGGCTTGCAAAACTATCTACTTTGACATGGACAATCAAGAATTATGAGGTTAGCGACGCCCACGAGAAGACGGCTCTTCTTATAGCCAGCCTCATGTGAGTATCTGACTATGTGGCCAACTCAGAAAGCAAAAACCGATGATCCTCCTTCTAATGTTGTCAACACACCAAGAAGCACAGGACAAAGCCCACCTTGTCATAGCCGCGGGTGGAAAGGCTGCTGACGATGACAAGAGCCATAACCATGCCGCCAATCCTCAGGTAGCAAACAGCCTTGCCATCACGCAACCCCACCTCCTCCCCCCTTTCCGCTGCACAATAGAAAGTTCGAATCCCGCGGGGTCCGGGGACTGGCACTCCGTTCACCGCCGAAACCAAAACACACACACACACACCAGCACAAACAACCAAGCGCATAATCAATTAAGCAGGCACTAACACAAGCAGCGACCGAAATATCGGCGGCCAGAGCCATTTGTTTCATTTATATAACGGGTTGCCAAGGAAGCATAGCGAGTGGTCATGTGGGACTGTGGCAAACGCTTCTCAGCATTCCGCGGGCAACCACACTTGTTGGCTGTGACTTGAGTATGAGCCATTGAGTGTGCAGACAAGGCTCAACAACAAGACGACCAATTTCAGACCAAAGGCGATCTTCCGTTGCCTGGACTGTGGCATCCCGACTCATCTTAGTTGCCGGTAAGTCTAATCCAGTCCGGTATTCCCAGTCACACCTTGAATTTCCTTCTTTGCTTTGAGGTTCGATGAGTCCCAGCTGCAAAGCGATCTGGTTGCCCGCATATCTGAAATGAGAACTTGCCGCAAGATCTTTCAAGCCCATACTTTGCACATCTTTGCACTATCCCCTACCCTGTACCTGCCCGACTGCAGATTGTTTGGCGGGACTGCATGCGTTTGCGCGATGCGCGAAACATTTCCAGGATGCATCTGCCAACAATCCCTTGGAAGCGTCCTGCCCAGCTGTGCCAAGCAGGCTCCGGCTCAGCTTCCTAGCTAACAAACAAGAACTGTTACGTAAAGAATCATATCAAGAATCAGATTTCTACGCCTAATCAGTCCGTCTCAGCCACCAGCATCTTCAACGCCAAACGCCTAACGCTGCCGCCGTGACCTCCACGCCTCTGGAAACAGCGGCAGCACTTGCAGCAGGGCAGCGCTGTCCAGCAGCAGATCAGCATATAGGTGGCTAAAGTAACGAAAAACATCACCTCAGTGCAGAACACTTGTGTGCCCGATCGGAACCTATGCCAACTAAAAAGGTGGGACTCCTCTTTGGCAACCACCTTGCTCCATGCCTTGCCTGGCGTGAATGTCAAGTGTTTTGTGGCATTTGTAATGTGAGCATGGCTTCCCACAAAAAATTGCCAGTCGCCTGCCTTGTTCCGCAAGGTCATCAAGACTAGCCACTCCTTTGCTGCCAGGTTGCTAAGGGCACTGCCGTTCTGGCCACTGCTGGCGGCAACTTGCTCACCAACAAGTCCGTCATCTCGCTTTGGCTCTTGGACTCCTGTGAAAGGAACACATGCCTTTGCAGGCATCTAAGAAAGACGAGTCGCCACTTTGCTTACAAAGCTGCTTGCCGTTCATTGCCCAGCCATCAAGAACGGTTTGACATTGAAAATTCACAAAATGGTGAAGAGGCGGAGAAAGTATTGAGGCGATGCTCACCATGGAGTTCAGCCTAGAAGGATTAAGCAGCACCCTGCTGTGCAGTGGCCATAAAGCCGGGACGAAGCACCAAGCGTTCAACGTGCTGCTGTCCCACAATGGATGAAGCATCGCAAAGCTCAGGCCTGTTCCCATGCAAAAAATAAAGCTCCGTGGCTGTCCCGCATGATTTCGAGCAGGACGTTGCCAGCAGCGGCCTCCTCCAACTGCGCCCGCACGTCTGCACGGTCCTGGCAGGATCAGCTCGTCCACCAGTGGTCGGTGTGCCCCAGTATCCTAAAAAATGGACGAGTCTACCTGCTGTGATTGGGGAAGCTGCTTCATTGCTGCTCTGGTCGTGCTGTGCTAGTCACAAAGGCATGCATGTCCCTGTAGTGACATTCACTGACATTTTGCAACAAAGAGGTGGTGGGGCAGAAGCGCTCGCCTTGCAAACCTCAATTTGACCAGTCCGCCAGGCTAACCGTCCGCCAAAGCCTGCTCCCCAAAACCGTCAGCCACTCACCGCAACCTGCCCCCAGGCACCTCTATCGTCATGCTGCTGCCTTTGAGGCACGCCTCGCAGAATTGAGCGCCAGTGGGTGTGTCTTTTTAGGAGAGCCCAAAAATGGGTGTGCTCCTTTTGGTTTCCCTTTAAAAACAAACCAAAAGAAGATACCCACAAAAAACGACACACCCAAATATCGCTTGCATCTGAGCATTGTCACCTCTTGTCATCACCTCTTCCAAAGCTGGCAGGAACAGTTTTGTGGGGGAGCCAGCCAACTATCACACCTCACTGCAAATCGTTGTAAGCTTTCCAGTTGTCTTCCATGCGATTCCTGCATGATTTGCCTGCCTGGGCGGCTTTCGTCTGGGCATCTGTGGCCAGGGTGAGATCATCAGCTGTCACGTACACATTGACCTGGAGAAGGATAGATCATCTAGAAAACGGTTTGGATTCGATTGTGGACCCATCCCTTAAACCTCTGAATTCCCGCATAAGTGGCAACTCACTAGGTGCCAGCCAAGCGGCCTGCTGACCTGCAAACGACCGCAAATGGTGTTTGTGCCATCCCACCCGGTTCACTCGTTTCCCCCTCTGATGTCTGCCAGCCCCTGACTGATGGATTTGGTAGCGGCGCTGATTTGGGCATGGGGAGGTCAGTCAAGGGACCTGTTGGGAAGAAGAGCTCTGATGGGAGCAATCTGGAGTTGCATCCTGATTCTGGCAACCACTCCCAGGAATATAAAAAAAAAACTGGGGAAAAGGAAAATGCCCGTTCTTCCCCCTTGGTGAGGTAAGAAATAGCACATCACCATATGCTATGCCGCTGAATCGTTGCAAAGAAGATGAATTCGTCTGTGTGCCCCATGGCATTTTCAAGATGCCTTCATCCAGTCTCAGCAAGCTAAAAGGCAAATCCGCGGATTTCGGCTCAAGCACCCTGCCTCCACACAATGTGCAGCATGCAACAGTCAGGACCTTTGCCTGGCGCAATATGCCTCTGCAATGCTAGACTCTGTGTGTGTGTGTGTGTGTGTGCGTGTGTGTCTGCTCGGGCCAGGGTTCGATGCCAGCACAAAAAAAGAGTTCTGAGCAACAGTGTATTGGCTCCATGACAACAATGGAAGCAGAACCGAGACCCTGCAGGGCCCGTGCTAGGTGACTCCTTTCCAACATTCTCTGGTGATTCACCAAGGGACAAACTGGTCAAATCTAAATAGCTCTCTTGCATTGCCAATATTGGGCGAGTGGCCACAGCCCAAAAAGTCAAAACTTATTTTTGCAGCCGCGGGACCAGCCGCGACGCACGCCTGAGTCAGAGGCATGCAGAAGAACTGCTGACTGCTGAGCAAGAATGTCGTTGATGGGAAGAAACCAGGCCAAAGTGTGATGCCGTGATGCCAGTCCTGTGAGTGTGTTCGGTTCCTCTCATGACAAAAGGCTGGAATGGCGAAATGTACATCTAGTGGTGGTTGTCTTGACAACAACGAAGCATCATATCAGCGTTGACACATGTTGACACAAAATGTGGCTCCCGCACACTCTGTCTCTGAGTCCAATGCCTGCGCTACCAGAAGAATACAAAACACGATCACAGAACTTGGAAAGCTGATGAACAAAAACCAGTGCACTCTCCCCAAGGCTGCCCAGCGTGTGTGTGTGTGTGTGTGTGTGTGTGTTTTGTTTGTTTAATGTGTATGTGGGCAGTTTGTGAGTGTTTGCGAGTGTTTTCATTTCACAAGCCGGCTACTTCCAGGGATTCTGAGATGTTGTCAGCTTGGTCACAAATGGTACCATGATAGCTGGTTCTCTTCAAGACCCATGATTGGTGAAAGTGTAATAAGACTGGAAAAGGAAGAGAAGCTAAGATCTATACCTCAATGTGCGAATCAGGCGTCCCAAGTACTACCTCCCGCCGACACACTGGAATCAGGCCAGAAAATTGGACACCGTCAATCACATAAGGCCAAGCTGCAGCATGGCAACGCCGGCCCACAGAAAGGCTGGGAGCCGCAACACGAGTCCGGTGACAGCGCTCTGGAACTTCTGCTTTACTCGCGTAGACACAAATGGCCATGTGGTGACCAAGGGTGGCCCAGTTTCTATCAGCCTCTGGAAAGAAGATTTCGCATATGCGGCAAGGATCGGAATTATTTTTGCATGGCGCAGCAGCACGTCCTTGCCAGTTGCCTGTTCCTTGCACTATGTCTACTTGGACGCTAGCTGTGGCCGTGCTGAGGTTTGGCTTTGGGCGTCCGAAGGCCAAGGTACGTACACATGACATCAAACATTGGCATGCACCGCCTGTCTCTGCCAACATGCCTAGTTTGATCAGTTGTTGCATTTCCCTCTGCTGGCTCATTCAGCTGGTCTTTCCATCGGTCAGTCATCCTGGCACCACACACAGCAAGCTCCGAGCAAGTGGGCACTCCTTTGCTGGATCGACATGTTGGCAAGTCATTTTTCTGACATTGTTGCCGGGGAAGCACCGGTACCTGTATTATCTGCGTTCAACTCTGAAAAGCCCATCTTCCGCTCCACACATCCACTTCCACAGAACTCGGTTTCGCCTCCTGCTCCGCCTCGAGGATCCGTTTTGCCTCTGTTTCTGCAGCCTTCCTCTGCTCCGCCGGCACTTGCGCGTGCTGGCGCGAAACAAACGTAATTCAAATGCAAGGCTCCAATCCCAGCAAAGCATCAAGCTACTCAGGTAACCCCCAAAATGGTGCTTTTCCTCGTGGCTTCCCTTTGAAGCCCTCAAAATGGCCCCACGTAATTAAAAGAAGAAAAAAAGACTGTTGTATTTCCACCCTATGAAAGGCACCTCGTGCTTTGATGCTGGGCAAATCCAAGAAATCTCCAACTCGAAGTCTTTGTCCTTCTCGTCATGCACCTCCCAAGGCTGCTTCCAGCAAAACTGCTGCCAACGCGAGTCAAGTTTCAAAATGAGACTGGCCCAATCTCACCTTGTGGATGATCTTCGCAACCTCGGCGACCCAACACTTGGCCATGGGTCAAAAGCCCGTGCTCCCAGTGAACATCCCAATCCCCACTAAAATAGACTAAAATGGGTGGTGCACCTACCCCAACATGGTACACCCATTTTGCTGGGGCTGCCGGCATGGACCAGCGCCTGCTCGCAAGTCAGATCAGGGTTGTTCCTGGCCGTCGACATCTCAGACCCGCAATGCCACCAACCGAGTGTTGAGACCTCCCACGGCACAACATCCAAACACTGTCACCCTCACACCTCCGCTCCCAGGCCAAAGTTATCATGCAAGCAGCCAGGAGGACGCCAAAACCTTCTCAATCTCAGTCTTTGCTGCCTGCTTGCCTGGCACGCTTCCAAAACGTCAGTTGGGTGAAGGCAACTGGCTACACCTCCCTCGAAAGCCTGCCAGGACCTACAAACCTGAAACCCGCGCCCCAAAACCCAAGGCGCACCCTTACCCTCTGCAGTAGCCGTGTACCTAGCGGCGCGAAGCGTGGCTTCCTCAAACTCTCCAACCGAGTCTCTTCACCCTGGGTTTTGCACGTAATGGCTCATTTTGTGGTCCTCAAGATGACTTGCAAGCACATGGGCACTTGTGGACCATGCCATTGGGATCAATGGTGAAGAGGCTAGGCTTCTTGGTGTCCTTCGGCTTACGTCAACTCGCAAAGTCGCCGATCAACGGCATTCAAGAAATCTGCCGACGCTCGTCGAGGGTGTGCAGATAATGAAGGCGTGCTCGAGTTGGAATGTGTCTTTCTCCAGAATCCTTATCAAAGTTGTCTCGGAAAGTGGACCAACAAGTGCTACCACAACATGATTTCCGCGTCATCCACTGGGGAAGGTGGAGCAAAATTGTTGGCAATGGCTGTCAAATGAAGTAACAGTTTGAGAGGCTGGAGGTGGTGAGGATGGGGCGGGGGTTGGCGATGCTGTTCTTTAGTGTGTTTTTTGCTTGTGTCTGTTTGTGCGCGTATCTCACCTTGTCAGCTTTTGCGCTCGATCTACGTGCCTGTTGCCTTGATTTGTCGAAAACGCACACCAGGACTCAAGTCTGTGGCAACTGGTACCCTTGCAAAAGGATGTTCTGTCTCGTCTGACCCTCTCTCTCTGTCTTGCAAGAGCAGCTGGTGTCGGGTGATTCCCTGAATACTGTCCTCAGCAAGCCAAACTTTAGCACAAACCTTGTTGTGGGCAATAAGATGGCTTGGCCAGTGTCCTGATCCACGCATCCAAGAAGCACCGAGCAGCCGAAAGGACGCACAGACCAGTACCTCCCACGGCAAACTTTTCCAATCTGTCGATTTGCAGGTCAAACGCTTCTACACAAGCGGGGAGGCCCATAGGAAGTCAGAAAGAAGGCCTACGCAAGAAGTCGCTTGATCGATGCAATACTCAGAAGACAGTACAGAGCGACAATATGTGCTCCGCGACGCATCGGGTGGTCTGGGGAAGTGCTATGCTTTGGGTCGAAATCAAATTCTGAGGATGTTGAGAGGCTGCTGCACAAATATCAAAAATGGATCGTTGTGGACCTTCCGCATTCTCAGTCACATCCCCCACCCCTTGTTAGCAACATTGCAAATGCATCCGAATGTTGTAGCATCCGTGGACATCAGAGCCACCGTCAACCTCATTGGCGCGGAGCTTGAAACGAAAAGGCACTTCAGTCCCAAATCGCTTGGGCATTCGGAAAGCGTCTCGTGTTCGGTGCGCACAGGGTGTAGGCATGCATGAAGAGTCCCAAGCCTCAGCGCTTCTGCAGAAATACGGCCCAGCTCTTGACTGCTGACGCTTGCCACCGGGGTAGTGACAGCCTACTTTTGATTCGAACATATACGGACTCTCCTATGGACAGCACCTTCACCCTGTCCATGCCGCAACTCTTGGCGCGCATGGCAGCTCGGTGTGCTTTGTCCGAGGCAGCCATCAATGACAGCTGGCGGCATGAGGGCCAAGCGCTCAGCCAGGAGCTCAGGGGGGATCTCCTCGCAGTACCTGTCAGGCCAACAGAGCCAAATGAGCGGTATGACTCACAAGATGGGTGCGGATGCATATGAAGAATCATGAATCTAGGAGTGTGCGTCTGCCATTTGGCTGCCGCTGGAGAAAGGAGAACACATCTGTGCTGATGAAGACTCCACTTCATGTTATATGGCCTGATTGAATCAGCCTCCCACAACTCTTGGACCGGGCTCTGAGGCAAGGGTTCCACAGCCACCATGCCCCATCTGCACTTCTCGCTGCGGCTCACGAGCTCATGTACTGCCTTGGATCTCCGGTTGGAACCAGTCTCAAGTCCCCAGCGAAGCCGAGCATATCGCTTCTGCTAGTACACATTATGGGTTCCAGCCACAAGTAAATCAAAAGCGTTCGCTTTCGCAAGGGGTGCTTGAAGAAGCTGAAACTGGTCTGTGATGCCTGTCCCTTGAGATGCCATCGTGTCTGTTCTTGCATTCAGCCACGTAGCGTAGATTCTGAACGCGCACGGCCTGGGCACGTGTCATGGAAATGCACGGGACTGAGAAGTGGACAGCCTCGTGCCCTCACACTCAAAAACCAGACTGCTCTGCTCCGCCCTCTGAATACAACAGCTCGTGCGGCCTTCAGTCGCACACTCTAAGCGAGAGGGCCCAGGGGAGTTGGAGGGGTTTCCCAAAAATGCAAAAATGGATGGATTTTGGTCTTGGATGGCTTTAAGAAGCCAAAGGCAACCACCTAAAGTTCCCAAATTTGATCAATGCCCATTGAATCGCAATGCCGAAGTCCACTGGGACGCCCTGCTGACTATCTGCCTAGCATCGGCCACCATGCCAGCGATGGACATACCCGCACGCCGGTGGACCTCCAAACTCCAACTCAACTGATCAGCTCTCTATGCCTTCCTGGGGAATGGCCACTTGCTATTTCAGTCCCATGCCACTGGGCAATCATCAGCCAGAGCTTGCCAACCAAAACCACTCAACAGTCATCAAAATCATAGAGCGGGAGCCAAGGGACTCTTGGACATGTTCCTGCCCCTGATAGTCAAGCTATAAGCGCCCCCTTGGCACAAAACTCATTCGCCAGGCAAGCTTCCGGCGGAGCTGGCCCTTTCAATCCCAAATCATCTCAGCTTTTGGCCGGGAATATTCGCTTCGCAGTGCCAGGGACCAGCATCTTGGACAGCCTGAATTCCAAGCTTGACAGAAATGCCAGCAGCAATTGTAGTAAGCGTGCGTGCGATTTCGTTAAAATTGCGTTGCTCCACTCTCAGAGCTGAATTGAAAATGCGAGCCAAGATGCAGAAACTTCTCGGCTGCAAAGACTACGCCATCCTGCAGGTTTCAAGCCACCATCTCCCACGAGGCTGTTCTTGACTTCCAAAAACATGCTGGCACCGAAAAGGGACAAGAATGGGTACATTCCTTTTCCTGAATCAGTACTTCCTGCAGCTGTCGCGCCTTGCAGCAAATCGCCAGAGTCGTGCCGCTATTTTCCACGGCCTTGCCTGCATACTCCACCTGACCGAGTTGCACTGCTCGTTTCCCTCCCCCCCCCCCTTTTGGCTTCACGAAGATGTCTCTGCAGCTTGCCTGGAAGACCCTGCCATCTGGCGAGAAGGTTGTCACCGAGAGGTCGTAACCTGCTCCGGTGCCCGCCTCAGTGGAAAAAAGCCCAGCATCGGTTTAGCCCACAATCGCTGGCGGTCATGCGATTGTGGTCACGGATGTCTGGACCATGGTGCATATATATATATATGTATACATATATATACATATATATATATATATATGTGCGTCTGTTTGTGAGTGTGTGTCTGCGTCTGTGTCTGCGCCTGTGTGTCTGTCTTGCAGGCAACTCTGATCATGCCATGCGTGGCCTGATCCTGCCTGAAAGCCTGCAAGCTTGAGCTGGGGACTTCTGCAACACGGGCCAAAGACGGAGCGGTTTAAAAGGAATGCTATGGAAAGGAACATCTGTGCCCTGGTTTTATTCATCGACCGCTGAGAGCTTGGCCATTGCTCACAAAGGCACTGCGAAAAGAGGCACTCTACTCGACTGTTTCGAGCCGCAGGCAAAGCAACGACTGGCAGATCATGCTCGCAGGCAACTGATCAAAAGTTTGGGGTGCATTTCACAAGCAAAGCCCCTAAACCCTAAGAAGGTGGGTTGGTTCTGCAAGTCTCTCAAGTCACTCCATTTATTTCTGCGGCACAGCAATTTGCGTCCGCTGGTTTTGGTGTAGTCTAGTGGGTGAAGTGATGTGCCGTGGGTTGATTCAAGCTGCGAGTGCGAGCGGGAAGTGGCAGTGGTGTTCAACATGGAGTGTTGGCTAATCCCAATCCCTAATCCGTTGGCGAAAGTTGAATTTAGTGGTTGACAGTTAAACTAAAAGCACAGGCGGTCTTTTTTCGACAGTGGCGAGCATGGCATGGGATTTCAGGCTTCCTTCGCAGCGGCGGCCTTGGCCTTCTTGATCCTGTCGCCCTGGTAGTGTGCCGCAGTTCTGGCCTTCTTCAGCTTCTTGTAGGCAGATTCGCTCTTCTCGGCCTCCGTAATGGCGCGCGCCTTGATCCGCTTCGTTGGCTTGGCCACGGGGATGATCTCCTTCAGGCTGTTCTGAGCCACGTTCTGCAGCTCCGAGCGCGGGGTGTCTCCCTTGCGCACGGCCTTCGTGCCGGACTTCTTGGGGAACACCATCAGCTTGGACATGTACAGCTTTAGGCGCTCCACATTGGCCTGCAAGCTTTCTGTGCATCTGTTGCGGCGTCGGTGGTCCACCGCAATGCCAATGGTCTTAGCCATCTTCCGCGGGATCTTCGCCTCCTTCAGCTCGTCCAGCGTGAAGCCCTTGCCAAGACGGAGCTTCATGTTGTAGCGCTGGGTTGGCGGGTGCACCACGGGCCGCAGATACCCAGCCGCTGGCCGGGGAAAGACCTTGGCGGCCTTGGCCTTGCGCGCATTTGCGCGGCGCTTCTTTCGGCCGGCCTGATTCAGCCAGGTCCGCATAAAGACCCGGTTCTTGCGTCCAGCTTGGCAGCCATTGACCTTTCGGAAGTGCACATTCGGGATGACATTGTTGCCTCCGTGCCCCATGGCACTGGCCTCTCCAAGGCAGCAAAGCCCTACTCGCCGCAACCGTTTGATCCTAGAAACAGCAACGATCAATGTGGCAAAGCGTACAGTCATGTTTCACATAGTCCTGAGAAAAGGACTGCCACGTGTTGGCTTCATCAACTCAAAACCAAGCCTGGTCACTTATCATGCAGTAAGAATTCTGAGTCTGGGCAGAAACCGGGGCGCAGCATGTACGCAATTGACACATGAAAGCACAACTTGTGCAGGGCACGAGTCCAAAATGTCAACAAAAGGCACACTGCATATGTTTACCCATTTTTCCCGAACTATGTGGTATCCCACATAAAGGAAAAACACTTCTCAAAACTGTCACAATTTGGTATGTATCTGAATAGACTTCTCAATCCCAGTCCGTGTGGTCAAATGACACAATCCGCCATGCCATCACAGCCGCACAAATCCAAAGGCAACAACAACGCCTGACAAATGTATCGCACCCAGTTACTCAAAACTGCAACGCGAACAACAGTTTAACTGCGCTCGATTGCGAGAATGCAAATTGAGTGCTCATAACGCAACCATGATTGTTCTGGACAGTTTGTAGCAGCTCGAGAATTGTTGACCAAACCATCACGGGAGCGTCCCAACTGATTGTGAATCGGTGCACAAAAATTCCAAAGGCTGATACGTAATCACCCAAAAGAGTCCTTGATTCCTGCCAGCGCGGCTTGCTACCAAAAAACAATGTGCTTGATGCGCCCCGATGCGCCCCACACCACTTGGAGCAACTGTCGAGCGGACGGTTGCGCCTTTTCTCAATGGCAAAAAGAGCCTCCAACGCGGTGAATGCACATGTACCGGCGCCAAGGCCTAGAGGCAGGCCCCCGGGCAGCAAAAACAAGCCCAAGCCGCCCGAGCTGCCCCTGCCGAAGAGAAAAAAAATGATCGCCGACCTGCCCACGGAGCCGGCGTATGAAGCGGACTCCCCCTTCCGTCCCAAGAGGGTGAGATTTCCCACAAAGCCCAAGACGGCGCCCAAGGCTGCACCCAAGGCAGCGCCCGCGGCCAAGGCAGCACCCAAGGCACCGCCCAAGGCAGCACCCAAGCACTGCCATGCTGTGGGTGTGACTGAAATCCCGAATCACTCTGACATGCCGCCTTCAAACCCACAGCACTTAGTGCACTTATTGTACTGCTTGGCGTGCCTAAAACGCGGACACTGCTCATGCGTGCGATACACCGTCCCAGCAGGGGTGATCCGGACCGATGATCCTCTTCCTAGCCTAGCCCTCTCGGGCCTTTCAGGCCTCACTTCGGCAGTCTGCATGCTGAGGCCGGAAGAGCGTGTTCTCGAGCACCCAGCCCGTGCCCCGGGCTGCTCCGCCCGCAATCCCCACGGCCAGGCCCGCCGTCGCCGCTGCTCGACTGCAGCCGTGGCAGCCAACGTCCCAGGGCGCAAGGGCTGCTGCTCCTTCGGCCAGGCTGCCCAGGTACCCGAAGGCGGTGCTGTCGATGAAGAAACTCCAAATCCATCGCCCTAGGCTCAAGGCTCCAATGCCAGCCAAAATGGCCAGCGCCATCCAAATCCAATCTCCTTTCTCCCATTGAGCTTGCGTGGCTCCGTTGGCTGTGACCAAATTGGCAGAAGCCACCACCAGAGCCATTCTGTAATCGTCCTTCAAGGTGCCCTAGGATCTTCTTGGCGCCCTTGTCACACAGCATCTTGCGCTCGATCTCGTGGAACTCGTCATCGCCAATCTTGCGATTAATGAACATGAGTACACGCAGCCTTGCCCTCGCAATCGACTTGGTGCCGATGTCACTGCTGTTGATGCTGGTTGGAATGGCCGTCACCTTCTCGATCCAGATGACGGGTCCTGCCAATCCCAACTCGTCTACACATGCCTCGGGCAGTTGCTATCCGTTCTGCACGCACAAGGCAAATGGTGTATGGTGTTGCGCGATCCTTCATTTCTTCCCCGCACCTTCTTCACCTCCACATCCTGCATTTTTCTCCTGTCCAGCATGGACTTCCCGCACTTGCTACTCTTGATGAGCAAGCCATAGAACTCCGTGCCCACCAAGTAGCTTGCCAGGTGTTCAGCACGCTTCCAAGCCGTCTTCGTTGGGGTCTTCTTGTAGATCACGAAGTTGCTCAGCCACAAGTTGGGTCATTTACCCTGATTTCCTGGTTGCCTTTAGCAGCCGGCTACGGACCTGTGCATTCAATTGCTTCACCCGCCATTTGATGGTTCGAAGCCGCAAAGAGGCCAGCCGGACAACTTGTCGTTCTTGCTGCGAAGCCCGCGCGCGGCTCCAGAGTTTTTTGCACCAACCAACATGATCCTCATCGATATAACAATGTGTGAAGCGGCTGTTCAAGCGAAGGGCACGGGCGTCCTCCAATAAGTGCCACATGGCCTTTGTTGGCCAACCAGGTCTTGAGTTGAAAACGGGGCCCTTTAACAGGGGTGAAACGGAGGTGAGCTTACAGCACATGTTTGCAGCTAGGGCTCGTGGAACTTTGGCTTCACTATCCATTGCAGTCGCTTGGTCCTGCAACGCCAAATTTATTGCATAACCGTTGCTGCGCTGCACAGTTTATGTTCTCCTGATTGCGATTTTTGTGAGGGCCAGGTGCTGCTCCAAGAATTGAATTCCAGCATCGTAAATAGCTTGCGCTTGATCTTGAGTCCTGGGAAGCGGCTTGTCACATAAGTCAACCCAACATTTTATGGGTTTCGAGTGTTCAAGGGTTTGGTTTTCCAAAAAACAATGCCATAGCGCAGATATCGGCCGCATCTTTCTTGCAGCCCAAACCAGCGGCTGATCCCTGTCCTTGGCTCAACCAGCTGGAGACAAACATAAGCCTAGCCCCCCCCTCCAACAAGCGCGCCGTGACTAATCCTGGGGCGGCAAAAAACCATTGTTTAACTTGCTTCGCCGTCTAGTTGGGTCAACGTTCATTTCTGAAACGGGGGATGAACGTTCGGGCTCTTGGTTTGATTGGCGCCCGACTTGAAGGGGCCTTGCAAGAAGCAACTCTAAACCAGCCCTAGCATCGTGGCTGCGGCTTGGTGCACAAGGCGCGGATCCTCAGTCCTGTGTGATGGGTGCGCCAAGAGGTACTGCCCGAAGACCCGGTTTGGCGGAGTTGTTCCCATCCAAGCATGCATTGAAATATCTTGGACCCACTCAGCGATCACTCGGGCGCAAAAAGCTTTCGTGCTCATGTATCCTCCATGCCGTTTCTTGAAAATCATCTTCACAGTGAATCGTGTTTGTGAACAGCGGACTCGGTGTTGCTTCTTCCAGAGAACAAAATCATTCCACGCTGCCGCAACTTGTTCTGGCAACAAGCCATCCCCGAAATACTTCAACTCAAGAAGGGTGGCCAAGGAGCTTCCATTTGATGTGAATAGCAGCCCAAGATTGCAGCAGTGCATGCTACAATACTTCAGCAAGCAGGGGTGAAAGCTGCTGAGAGAAAGCGCCAATGGGCATAAATGCCCTGCCACTTCCTCTATGAACTCAGCCGGGCTTGTTGCTGAGACCTTGCAAGCCTCCCAATCCAAATAACTTGGCTCATCACTGACACTTGCGTTGCAACGATAGCATATCATGTCAGCTCTGTACCACCTGCCACAGGAATTGCTCGCTATGAGTTTTTCGCAAACCAATGCGATTCTTTTGAACCAAGACAAAGGCCCGCTTGGCCCAAAAAATCGAGCGCCAGACACTTACAACAACAAAAGCCAACGGACACCCTGTAACTTGTGTTTGCTTGTCAACCTACGCGTTCTGAAAGAAGGAGGGATTATAGCAAACCCGTTTTTTTTTTAAAAAAAAAGCCCGCGTTGAACTGGCCACCCGCCTGGTGAGCCCCCACACAGTCTTGTGCCAGGCCCAATCACCTCTGATCTCCGTCAGGGCGAACCTCCTGGCGCAGGAGCTTGGAGAGAGCAAAAGGGAGAAAGAGGTTTTCGTGTTCTATGTGAAAGTCCTCGCAGGGCGCTTGAAAAGAGCCGCGTTGGTTTCCGGGTCGAAGTTCAGGAGTAAAAGGTTCAGGCTCCAAATAATTCCTCAAAGACCGTCAACAAATAGTTGCGACACAGCGCACGGGAACCTGAGTGCAGCTGGGGTTCTCTCCCACACGGGCTTCAGCGACTCGGGCCCTAGAAGGAAGCCGCGCCGCACTGTGGTAAGCAGGAACCGACTCATGCGAGCCGAAGCAGGTCTCCACAAAGGGAGGTCCATGTGGATCTGCAGCATTTTCAAATCGTTTGTGGAACCGTAGACAGCCTCGTCCCCATAGACCCCTATAGGGCAAAATTCAAAAACAGCATCGCCGTAGGCTGCAAAAAGCTGGGCAGAGTGCGGCTCGCCGACGTCCCCTGAGCGCATTCACCTTGTAAAAACAAAAAATGCGTTTGATAACCCTGAAAAGTTTGAGCTAAGGCTAACAAGTCTCGCATGTGGCTCCAGAACTTGCGGATGCAGCGCGTGTCCACCTCTATCCCCGCTTCAAGAAACAAGTGCTGCACCACCTTGTGAGGCAGAAGCACTGGCAGTTGCATTGTGGTAGCGCTAGTGCTCGAAGATGGGCCCAACGACCCGACAGGGATCTCGACAAAGATTGGTTCCTCAGGGTCTCAAAAAGAACGAAGAAGCGAAGGAGGGCGCTAGTAAGCCTCATTCAAAGGTTCGCATAGCCGCATCGATGGAAATCCGAGCGTGTTTCCTTGAAGCCAAGCTCTACATGTTGCTTTGCCGGCTATGTGCACATATCGCATGTTGGCCTTGGTTTTTAAGCCACTCCACACTTCTGAAGCTTGTAAACGGGAGTTTCACACCCAAAGAAAAAACCTGGGAGAAACCTGTAGAACACTTGCTGGCTTGCAAGACATGAGAAGTAAAACATGGCTGGCGGGTGGGTCTTTGGCGCAAAAGGCGAAGCGCGCTGACAGGACGAGTTGCGCAGCCTGCAAGCTCGGAACTTAGCAGATACGCCTCTGACCTAGTTTGTGCTCCAAAGACAGCAACCATCGCAGCTACGCTGCTGTTGGAATCAAAAGCCCCGCTGTTTTTGAAAAAGCTATGTTTTCGCGGGATCCGGAAGTTTGACATTTGGCACCCCTGTCCACCGGCACAGGGCAGTGGGCAAAGAACTCACGATAAAACCTCCACCCCTTGCGCTTGTACGTGCTCATTTCTCGAGCCCACGCACCACTTTCCAGGCCAGAGTCCTGCAGGCGGAAACTCGTCGCTGCGGGCCCTCAGACTAGCGGTCAACATGACATCCTCCAACTCGCCCTGTTTTCCCTGTAGCGACGGCGCAACCTTGAAAAAAATAATATATATATATATATATATGTGTGTATTCATGAACCGGCGCTGTCGCAGGAAAAGAAAAACGTTGACTTTCAAACCAGCGATTCAGGCCAAGGCTTTTTGAGAGGGGCCGCCCAAACATAACTGCGAAGATTTTCTTGAAGGTGACCCTTGGGGGAAAAGCCGCGGTCTTCTGTCAAAAACAGCAGCCTCGGGAATTTTCAGAACCCTGGAAACGTAGACACACTGCCACGTGCTGAAACATAAACACGTAGGAAACTGAGCTGGTTGGCACGATGGAACAAGCTGTAGGCAAGTCTGAGCTTACTTCACTCTGCTTGGGAACTGGCGTTGATGGACATCGGTGCATGTGTCTTCGTGCGGTTTCGAAGGCGCCCTCTTGGTAGGGTTCAACATTAACATTGGAAGGGAAACTTTCGCTGAGGCTGCAAATCCGGCTCCTGCGCAACTGCCCGTGCAGAGGCCACGGCTCCGCTGACACTCACGGTCTTGGGGCACGCACGAAGTCAAATTTGCAGCACTGCGAGCGCACCGTCTTAAGTTTCGGGCCCCGGAGCAAATCTTGTCAAGCTGGTCCTGAAAGAAGTTCTCCTTCTTTGCATCTTGTGCTGGGTCTGGCTCCAAGCCTGCGCACGCATTGAGTATGGTCATGACCAATTGCGCAGTCAGTCTCAAGAAGCGCTGCAGGCAGACATCAAGCCGGCGCACCGCCCTTTGTTCACGTGGCAGATCCAGAGGCAGGGCGGCTTCAAGCAATCCCCCAGGCTTCGGCGTCTTCCCCAAGTTTTGAGGTTTGTAGAAAAAGGAAAAACGACGAAGGGTTGCGAAGCCTGGATTTCCATATCGATCGCGACTCACCCCAACACGACATTGCGTTGGCGCGCCCCAGCCAAACAAAGATTGAGGCCAGCAGACAGAGAGCGCAGGCAGTGCTGCCCATTGAGCTACCACTAATCCCCACATAATAGGTGTAGCAAAGGCCACAAGCAAGTGACTAAAGTGTCCATTTTCAGACTCAATTGGGTTCGGCCTGTCGTCTCTGCAATCAGCCCTGGCAAAACTTTCTCAAGTCCTTGACAATTTTGTCGAAGAATTGGCACTTGGCCTGCAGTTCTGAGCTCAGAGTGGCCAGGCCATCAAGGTCCTGGGAAACAGGTTGGCAACATATGCTTCAATTCACCCACGAACAAGTCCGCGTCCTTGACGCCATCGTCCAACGCCTGGCGCAGGCGGCCACGGTGCTCCTCCAAGCCCTGCCGCGCCACATCCAGGTCCGCAACGATTGCAGCGCGAAGGGCGGTTTCGGGTTGCCTTGGAAGGCGCCCCAAAAGTATCACGAGACTTTTTTCAAATCGATATTGAGGCGATTTTGGAGCCCAACCAAGATACCACCCTGACATTTTTTCCTGAAACACAACTACGGTCGCAATAGCTCTTGCGCACAGACATCAAAATTTAGTTTTCTGCCCCCTTCCACAAAAAATGGCGCCGTCCAAAACCACGTGCCCGTTTTTTAATTGGCGTTTCAGAACGCTGGCCAGGAAGCTCGTGAAGCTTCTTCGTGTGGTCAGCGCAGGACTGGATTTTTGCGGAGGCTTGGTTCACCACCTTGCCACGCAAGATCAAAAACAAAAGTTGAGACTGGGTCCTTTTGTGCTGGCTTTTCTTGAAGGACTTTTTGTAAGGGTTTCCCAACACACGGACGAACATAGGGCTTTCTACAAGTGCTTGTGAAGGATGTTTTTTGCGGCGCGCAAAAAAGACACATCGAACATGGGATACCAAGGAAATCCAAGAAACACTTTGGGCGTACGACGCGTTGAACACAGGAGAGACCAAGGTCATTTAAACGGGACTGTTTTCTTTTTTGCCTGCTTCCCACCAAAAAACACTTTAGGCGTGCGTGTGGGCAGACTCCTGTTTGCTGTGAAGCGCGTTTGTTTCCTCGAAAAAGCAGTTTGAGTGTGTGAGTTCTTCTTGCTTTTTTGTGTCTCCTCCCAGCGCACAAATCACTTTGAACATAGGACACCAAGGATACACACATGGCGCGGGCTGGTTGCAAGCAACTTTGAAAACAGGGCGCCAAGAGGTGTTGCGCGGGGCCCTTGTTTTGCGCAATGCGCCTTCTTAGCAGCAGCAAGGCTTGCTTTCTCCTTCTTTTTGTGCTCCGCCTCCTCTGTGTTTTCCTCTTTTGCCTTCTTGTTCCCCTTGGCCTTGGCCCCCGCTCCACGTCCCTTCTTTTCCGGCTTTTGTTCTTTCTTCTTTTTCCCCGTGTCCTTCTTCTTGTCCTGAAGCTGCAGCCGGCAATCCCTGAAAACTTTAGACCTCGGAAGCCCTGTCCTTCTTTTTCGATTTGTCGCAGGCGGAGTCGGAAGACGAGGAGCTGTCTTGGCGGTCTACGGCAGTGAAGGTCTGCTCCTTGACCTGCTGGAGCGCAGGTGTTTGGGAATAGAAAAATCGCTTGTTGTGAGGGGGTTCATTGAAAACAAAAAGGCTCCCTTTAACAAGACAGACCCGCCTCTTCTTCCTCATTAATCTCGGCATCGTCATCCCACACCTTGTACTGCATGACTTTCTCCTAAGTTTAGAAGGGGGCTGCAGGTCGCATATTTCGTTGGAGGTGGCAGCATGCTTATTTGAAGCTTGGCCACTCCGTTCACAAGAACTCCTTCGCACTCGGGGTGCACACGGGTCTCCGTCATAGACAAATCTGGGTCAAGTTCTTTCCTCGTGATCATGGCCCCAGCGATATCCTGAGGCAGGCGGACCCCTGCCGCTTAAACTGGAATCAAACCATTTGGAACGGCAGGTCACGTTGAACGGGAAGCCCGCGCACGCCCAGGCCCGGGCCCAAGAGTTTGTTAAGATTCCCACGCGCAAGGGCGATCAAAATACTTACCGGCTTTGTTTGAAAGCTCAACTGCGCCAGGGTTGTTTTTTTTGGGAGCTCGTTGTAAAGCTTTGCTGGTTCATTGAAACGCCAAGCAGCCGGGCCCCATTTATCTTCCATTTCTTTGCGTAGGAGCCAGCGGCGGCATCCGCGACGTGTGAGTCGCTGCGTCTGCTTCAAGTTCATGTAAAAGCTGGATTGGCTCCACTCGCCGCCCGTGGAGAGCCAAGCCTCAAACATGGTTCCGGTCTTTTCAATGCCTTAGCCAGCGAAAAACAACCAGCCAAGGATGCCAACAGTAACCGCTGTCAAAGATGCGTTCGTGGTAAGGGGCTTTGCTTGCTTCTTCGTAAGCTCGCCTCACCTCTGGCGGCGTCTTCTGCGGGCCTACAGTTTGTTAGGCCGATTCAGGAACAGAAACAGCTAAAGTTAAGGCCAGGGCTACGCACAGCACGAAAAAAGCGCATGTAGCGCGCGTGCGCCGCACGCTTTTTCGTAGCCTTATCCGGCTGGTCGCCGTCCGCGCTGGCTGCGCCGGCGCCAGGCTCTTGCTGCGCACGCTCTGCGTCCTGCGGTGGAAACTGAGGTTGCTTGTCCACCTGCGCGGTCTGCGCTGCTGCTGGTTTGGCTGCAACTTGCAAAGTGGGGGTTTGCTGCTTTGGCGCCTGCTTTCCTGAGTGATCCTGCTGCTGCTGTAGCTCCTGCTGCTTTCCTGGGCTGGGGGTTGGTAGATCCTCTTGCTTTCCTTGGCTGGGGATCTGCTCTCCTGGGCGCTGCTCATCCTGCTGCTTTCTTC
This sequence comes from Effrenium voratum, assembly GCA_963377175.1. Lineage (NCBI taxonomy): Eukaryota > Dinophyceae > Suessiales > Symbiodiniaceae > Effrenium > Effrenium voratum. The sequence continues at coordinate 26,229 of CAUJNA010000585.1, read as the reverse complement.
GCGCGGGGGTCTGCTGCTCTTGCGGTAGATCCTGCTTTCCTGGGCTGGGGACGCGCTGTTGCTTTGTTGGGCTAGGGGTCTGCTGCTGTTGTTGCCCCTCCTGCTGCAGCAAGGCTGGGCTGGGAGGCGTGCGCGCTTTTGAAGCATCCTGGGAGTCCATCATGTCCAACGTGTCAGGGCGGCGGTCCAGACCAGCCGAGGAAGGGGTTTGCGGCTCCGCGTCACTGCAGCTCAGTTGAGTGGCAGCAAGGGCACTTTCTTCAGCGACCGCCGTTTTTTGTTTTTTCCGCTTCACAACTTTGACGACTTTCACAACCCGTTTCTTTGCGCCTGCAAGACGCCGACCGTCAAACAGTTACTTAACTCGATTGGCATAGGGGCGCTTAGGGCAAGCTCGTGGCAACGGGTCCTTCCATATGGTTGCATGAAGGGTGGAATGATTTTCTTCTTTGAACCTTGTTCCCCTCACCCACGGTTACAAAACAGTGCCCCATGAACACGTACCTCTTCAGGGTTGCGAACTTGGAGCATCCCAGACAACAGAGGCACGCCCTCGTAGCGCGAGGCATACAGAAAAGCACGCAAAAAACAAGAGACAGGGCCAGTTTGGAATTCTGCGCCCAACAAAACCACGCCCAGGCAAGGGTCTGGCCTGCAGATGACGTAACCGATGTCGCGTCTTCCATCCTAAGCTGACAGATTCTACCGCGCTAGCAACGTGTCCAGCCTGCCTGCTGCGCCAGGTGAGCAAAAGCTGGATCCGGAGGGCGCAGGCGCTGACCGGGCTGGGAGTAAAGGCAAGCGCTTCCCCAATTCGGCACACAAATCTAGAGTTGTTTTGAGGCTGCTAGGATTCACGCACCTTTCACGCCAAAACTTGACCTTTCACGCAAAAACTTGACCTTTCACGCACCTTTCACGCACCTTTCACGCATCACACGTTTCACAACAGCTTGCAGCAAAGTGCAATTTTCCACTCCAAATCACAATGACGCTGAGGCACACCCTGACTTTCCCCTGCAGGCGTGCCCGTGCTCTTGCGCCCCTTGCTCCAAGAGTGTGACTTCTTTCAGTCACAACATTGATAGCTGGGGCAAGCGCAAGAGCTGTGTGAATTTCATGAAAAGGGCCAGGCTTGGGTCAAAACGCATGTTGCGTTCAAGAGACAAACGATTCTTTTCGATGGAAGCTGGCCCTTGGAAATCTAATCAAGCTGGCACATAGAGACCTGCCCTGAGTTTCTCAGACAAAAACGCTTTAAGCTCCTTCTCGTCGGCGCGCCCCCACGCAGAAGGCTTGCCCTGTTTCTTCCAGGCCTTGGGGCACGAGGGAAGATATGGAAAGATCAATGCAAATTCAAATAGCAATTTCAACAAAGGTCAGACACCCTTGGCGTCGCCAGCAACACCCTTTGTAGAGCCTTCCAAACTGGCACCCTCAACGAAGGTGCCAGATTCAAAGGCCAAGGAAGGTGCCAAACTCAAAACAGCGCAGCAGCTCAAAGCCCCAGCATCACCAGCAACACCCATTGAAATTCGAATCTGGCACCCTCAATGAAGGTGCCAGATTTCGAGGCACACGCAACAGCCAAACACCCCCAGCATCCAATCTGGCGCCCTGAATTGAAGGTGCAAGATTTGAAGCGCGCCCAGCATCACCAGCCTCACCTCCTTTGTACACTTCCAGCCTGGCACCCTCAATGAAGGTGCCAGACTCATAAGCTTGCGTCAGCACTAACAAACGATCGGTGACGAATTAGCTAATTCGTCAGCGTCGACTTTGTTGCTGGCAGTGCTGGTGATGCTGGTGATGCTGGTGATGCTGCCGACGCTGGTGATGCAATCGGCCGTGCGACGAATTAGCAAATTCGTCACCCACCAGCATCGCTAGCATTGCCAAACGCCAGTTCCTTTGTAGAGCCTTCCAATCTGGCACCCTAGTGAAGGTGCCAGACTCAGAGGCCGCCAACACCCCCAGCATCACCAGGTCCGCAGAACAGCCAAACATCACCAGCGCACTCTTCGCAAACCCACGCGGCCAATAATTTTCACAGGGCAACAAATGCTTCAAGCAATATCTCAACTTGAGTTGCTAATATGGCAATGTGCAGCGAAGACTTGTCAAGTGGCTGCGCGAACGGCCGCAACTTCTTTTACTGCCATCATCGTGGCAGCCTTGAGATGCAGTCGCGTCTTCTCCTGTCATCAGGGAAGTTCAAGGCACAGCGCTGGGAACAGGGCTTTCCCAACAGTTGAAATGTGTATGTTTTGCTTTGGTCCAGAAATTTCGTTTTTGGTTTGCTTAAGAACCGACAGCTCGGGCGATCCAAGGCCCCGGCCATAGCCTTAAGATGAAGGCGGATCACTTGCCGCGCGTAGGGCTTTGGGTATATTTGCGATTGCTTGAGCTTTGGCCCGCCACTCCTGCAAGGGAAGGAAACGCAACCATCATGGCCGGGTGGGTGTGTTCACGCAAATCTGAGACCCCGACACAAACAGCCGGCCAGATCTGGAAATTGATTTGACAGTGTTGCCCTTACTGGACAGCTTTTTAGCTTGGGCAGGCGAGATCTTCCTCTTCAGCCGCTTCAGCCAGCCCCTCAGAAAACGGAGGTGCGGGAAACGCATCAAGGACTTGTAAGCTTCTGGCGAGGTCGCCCACACACGAGTGGGTTTTCGGGACCGGTGGCCCCAGGCGCCCATGGGACTTGGGTCAAACAGTGGCAACCAACTACCGGTTTTGAGGTCCGGGCAACCGGACATCGGTGACAGGGATGATGGCGCCCACCAACTGACTCATGAGAACCCAGGAAGGGATGCGGTTGAGGCGGCTAGAGCTGGGCTGCTCCACCACCCACCACACTCCCCTTGCTGTGCAAAGTAGAAGCAAAAGCAGCGCCCGGCAAGTGAGCTTGTTTGCCTGTCTTATGAAAGCCCGGCTCTCATCGCCCCAGAAATCATTATCTGCCTTCCGTTTGGATGTAGACAAGCTAATCCACACGTAGCTTGAACATGGGACTCCTGCGTGCACAAGTCCTCCTTCTTTCACCCTCAAGATCTGGATGAGCGAGGCCAAATAGCCATCCCTGGCAACGGAATAGGTTCCCCCTCTTCAAAAACTGTCCACAAGACTCGTTTCTTTTTGGGGCGGCACAAGTTCCAAGTCCAAGTCCGGCCCAGGCACGGCTTCAAAAGGTCGTTGCTCATCCCCAGGGAAGGATTGAGAAGCTCCACGTGATCCCTGAGTTTTCGAGGACAAATCGTGGCGCCGTTTCTAGCACGTAGACAAGCGCTCGAGCGGAGCAAACAATGGCCCCCGAGGCGAAGGCGCGGGGAGGTTGTGCTCTCCTCAAAGGCGCAGGCGCGCAAGTCGCGCGACAGTTGTTGAGGCCCGCGCGGGCAGCCTTCTCAATGTTTCCGTGTCCAGCAAAAAGATCTAGCACCATAAGGTCCTGGGCGCGGTTTTGGAAGACGGAGCTGGGCTCGACTAGTGACTCGTCAATCTCCAACACGTGTTAACAAGCGGTTTGCGCGCTGTTTGACGCGAGTCTGCTTGTTGGAGAGAACTGAGGACGCGGCTCTGGTTTGGTACCCCATGCCCCAAGCAACTTGAGCTGCCAGGTCACACATCTCTAGCCTTGTTAGCTGTGCAAGCTGGCCCAAGCAGAACGTTAAGCAACTGAGCAAGTGGCCCAACCCTTGGAAACCCCATGGCGATCAGCACGAGCGCAACTGTCTTTGATAAAGCCAGCTGCGACCGCATCCAGGCCGGGCGCTTGCTGCAGGGCGCCATGCCAGGCCTAGCGCCGATTCCAACCGCAACAAGGTTTCCTTAAAAAGCAACAGGGCCTCGGTGTTCTGGGCCAGCTCAGGTCCATATCAAGCAAGGCAAAAAAACTTGAGCCATGACAATTCAAGTCCATTGCGAATTATCGATGTTGGCTGCGCAAACAGGCGTGAGCAACTTCAGTGGTTGCAAAACTATTTCTCCAATTCGCTGCGTGACCAAAACTCAAATCCAATATTGCGGATTTGAGGGGCCTATTGCCCCAAAGCAAGACTCCCCTGCCACACTGAAATGCGGTTGGCCAAGAAAGTTTGGTCGTTGCAAGTTGAAGGTGCGCGAGGGAACACACACAAGGCTGGAACCTCGGGGGGCGTGACGGAAGGGAAAGCTTGCAGCCAAGGTTGGTTGTTCTTGGGTGTTAAAAAGGAATATTTCATCCAGTCGCGGTCAAACCTTTTTGAAAGGAATCCTGTTACGTTCTCATCGTTGCAACTCTTCGGCTCTAACGCTGTGCTGCGGCGCCTCATTAAGCTACTTGTCCACAAGAGAACTAGCTGGGCACCACCCCGCGATCACTTTTGCAACCTTCCACCTCAGTTCCAAGAGGCAGCGTCGAGTGTTGACCACATGGGTTCGGGGCCACGGCGCTGCCTTGGTCTGAACAGACACAATTTCATCAGCTAAGGCCTGTGAATGTAGCACCTTGCCTTCAGCGGCAAGAAATAGCTTATTTTCGAAGAGTGGGAGTTGTAGTCTGCCAAACCGTCCTTGTGAGCGTAACTGACGTGGAATGCGCCCAGGCCCTGTAGCCTGGCAAACGAGAAGCTCCAAGACACCCGCGCAACCAAGCTAGATGCTCACTAAGTAGCAAAACCGCAATTGGCGATGGGTTGGTGAGTGTCTTCAAGTCCGCTGAAGGTCGCACGGTGAAAGACCTCGGGTCGTTATTGGCAAAACATCTCACCCCTACAAAGAAACCTTGTAGGCTGGGCAAGGGGCAAGGCAGTTGCCAGTTGCTCAAAGCTGGGCATCTTAAAGTCCGGATCCGGGATTTCTTTTTGAAAGCTTTCCAGGTTGGCCCTTCGAGAAGCCTAGACATTGCAGCAGCAAAAAATATGCAAAGTATGGCCGCCTCTTGGTTCGGGGTCAGCTTGGGCTTCTTGGCAGGGCATGCTTCCGGTTCCTGAAGCGGCCGAGCATCCGGCCCAATGTCACGGTTGACGGTTGTTGCCCAGCCTGAGCAGGCGTCTTGGGCGTCTCCTTCTTGTTGCCGGAGTCAGACTCCTGGCCAGAGGCGGGAGCTGGAATTTGCAGCTCAGAATTGGAGGGCCGTAAAATAGGTGACCTTTTCTTGTTTTTGAACAGGGCGAGAGAGACACACACAAATGCGCGCGCACACACACACACAAGCGCGCGCACGCACGCTTCCGAAAAGCCGTCAACCTTGCCAAGCTTCAGTTGACTCTTTCTCGTAGTCCGGCTTGTCTTGGTCACGCGCCGCCTTCTGTTCTTGGTCACGCGCAGCCTTCTGCTTAGCTGCCCTTGCTTTAGCAGCGCGTGCTTTCTTTTTACTCGCTTGTTTCTTTCCCAGTTCCTTCTTTCTTTGTTCTGCTAGCGCTGCGTCTTCTGCGTGCAGCTCTTCATCATCGCCTGCGTTGACTGATTTGCGCATGATCCGTTGCGCGTTTAAGACTTGGCTAACATCCTTCAAGTCCTCGCCGCCAATCATCTTTGCTGCTTCTGCTGCTTGCTGGGAAAGAGTGAGCGGCATGGCCGGGAGCACAGGCATGAGTGGGGCGCGATCCTGCAAACCGCTCTTTTGCCGCTCTTCTGCGTCCGCTGCGTCCAGCATCCTTTCGAGCTCGGCTTCCAACAGAAGGGGGTCGGGCTCAGGGCCCGCGTTGGCGGAAGCACTTGGCGGTTTGGGCGCTGCTGGGCTGGTGGGAGCTGGCGCAGCCTCGGAGGCCGGGGCGCTGGGCGGGGCTGTTGCTGCTGCTGGCTTGCGCGAGAGCTGTGAAGCACTGCTGGGCGCGGCTGCTGGGGCGCTGCTTGCTGTCGCTGCTTCTGGCTCGCACGCAGGCGGTGGGCCGGCTGGGGCTGGCTTCTGGGTGGGAGCCGGGGCGCCGCGCGGGGCTGAAACTGCGGTTGCCTGCGGGGCGTCTGGCGCGCGGGCGGGCGGCAGAGCGCTGGAGTGCGGGGCTTCTGGCTTATGGGCAGGCACCGCTGCGGGCGCCGGGGCGCTGCTTGGCGGTTGGGCTGCCTCAACACAACGCGGGGTCAGAATTTTCGCTTTCTTTGGCAATGTGGGTTGGTCTGCTTCTGCGCTCTGATCTGCCGCGCGCTTTGTTGAAGCTTGCGTAGCGCCCTCACCCTCAGTCAAGAAGGTGAGCGCCCCTGGGAGATCGCCTTGGGATAAGAGCAGCGCCAGCCGCGCGGCTGTGGCATCAAAGCCCATGCCGATGATGAGCTCGAGAGGCTGCGGGCGTGTGTCTTGCAAGCTTGTTGGATGTGTTGACGACGCTGTCTGGCTGCGGTCTGTGTCCAACTGTGTAGGGATAGGCACTTCCGGGTCCTCCACTAGCTCTTCTTCCTCTTCTTCCTCCTCTATCACTACTTCAGTTTCTGACTCCTCCTCTTCTTGCTCTTTCTGTTTGGTTTCTGGCAGTTGCGTCTCTGCGTTGTCAACGGAAGACCCTGTTTTGGCTGCCAGAAGAGGGCAGCGTATTGACCTTGTGCGCTTCACGATGCCGGCTGCCTCAGGGGGCTGAAGTTGAACGAAGTTTAAATTGGCCTGGAATTGATTTGGGGCCTGCCTCAAAAATCCTGGTGGTCGTGGCCTTAAGGCGACGCATGTTGTCGTGTCCGGCTCGAGTGGCCTGTGTGCGCGACCACCTGCTCAGCACGTAGGAGCACATTGATCTGTGCGTGTTTCCCTCCGTCACAGCCCAATCTGCCACATCTGGAGCAGCCCAGGCCCCCGTAAGATTCCAGTCCTTGGCCACCTTTGTGAGAGCCGCCTATGGCAGGCAGAGGAGCTGGCACGGGGAAAGCACTGAGGCGCGAGCCTGGCACTCTTTCTGGGTGGGCAGGTCCAAGCTGAAGCTTTCCAGCCACTGCTCTAGCCAGTCCGTGTTGCGCTCCAGCTGAATCTGAGCACGCCAGTTCCAAAACAAACGCGGTTTTAATGGACTTTTTGTGCTTTCTCACCCCTTTTTGAAGGACCTAGCCTCATCCTCAGTGATTGATCCGCCACAGACGTCCACAAAGGAAAACGCCACAGGCACCTGCGAAAGGTCAAAGGCAAATGTTTAAAGGGAATGGCTGGGATAGACAGGCCTGATTGCTTTCAAGACTGGCTCTGATGCGCTGGTCAGGCATGCCACTTCGCCGCGCCAGCTTGACAAGCCGCTCCTCTCGCCACCCAGGCGTACTGAGCCACTTGCCATAGAAGTCCTGCAAGGCTGCTGGAAAAATGAAAATCTAGAACTTGTCAACCCCAATCCTGGAGCTTGGCGACCCTTTCCAGAGAGACTGCGCTATTCGGCATTGCGGCTTCAAGAGTGCGACGGCCCAGCTAGAGCCACCGCTGAGATTTCCAACTTTCCAGCTGCATGCTCTGCGCAATTCAATGTAAGGCGATGAAGTGCTTATGCCCCTCAAATCCCAAGGATCTTAACACCCTCTTACATCATAGCCCCTTTACATCAATGGCCCAACGTAGCAGGAAGAGCGTGCCTGCGAGCACATGATGTTGGACGTTGAAACTGCGGTGTCCTAAGAATCAAGGCCCGTCAACTTTCAGGGAACGCCTTTGCGCAAAGGAAAGGCCCGGGCGCTTGCAAAGAGCCCTCTGCATCCGGAAGCACGATCATTGCGGGCGCTGCCTGGCAGGAAGCGAAGCAGAAGGCGCAGTGGCGCTGGGCGTCGCAAGCGTGCCAGGCGCGCAAGTTTTGATCTGCGCGGGTCATGTTTTCCATGGCGTTGACAGTTGCTGGTTGAAGTGGTGGACATTGTGTTGGCAGGGCTTTGTTTCCACTAATCACCTTAGAAGGCCCCCGGAAAAATCCTGGCGTCAAGCCACTCGAGCCTGACCAGGCGCGCGAAGTGTGAGCCAATGCGCAGAGCGCTTGAAAGAGAAACAACCGCGCGGTTGAGGGGGAGGGGCCCAAGGGCCTGATTTGCAGGCTGAGGTCAACCGGCCCTGGCAAAAAAAGGGAACAATGGTTGCGTTTGAAAGCTTTGCACATGTCAACAACCTTCGCCAGTGACGTTCCTACTTTTGAGGGTGTCCGCATCTCTGCGCCAAAGTCAGGGCGACAGCTCGGCAACCTCAACCAGCTTTTTGCTTGCTTGGAAACGGGGTCTGGGGATGTCCTTCCCAAACAGTAGCAAGGAACCAGATTCTTGTTAGTGTCCCTCCCTGACTGATCCTTGGATTCCCAACTGTTTGGACCATGTCTGGCTGGTTTTGCCAGGTATTGTTTTTCAGCGTGTTGCCTCCCAAAGGAAGACATGTCCGATATATCAAGGGTCATGCCGCCAACACGCCACCGACCACCACCGACCAACAACCCACAGTCTCGCACACATTTGGAGTTTCCTGCGCAGGCCGCGTCACAACCGCAGCAAGAAAACAACAAAGCAGAAAGACGGAACAAACAAGAGTAGAAGAAGGACAAAAGGAAAGAAGGAAAGAAGGGAAGAAGGGAAGAGGGAAAGGAAAATGAAAGAAAGAAGCAAGGGAAGGAAAGACAAAAGAAAAAAGGAAGGGAGGAAATGAAGAGGCAAAGAGAGAAAGAGATTAAGAAAGAAAAACAAACAGAAAGCAAGAAAAAGGACATGAAGAAAAACAGAAAGAACGAAGAGAAAAAAAGAAAGAGCAAACGAAAATAAATGCAACGAAGGAAAACAAAGAAAACAAGGAAGACAGAAGAAAGAAAAAATGAAAGGCAACAAGACGGGAGTAAAGAAGGAACAAAAGAAAAAATGAAGAAGGAAAGACAGGGAAACAGCCAGGAAAGAAAAGAAAGAACGAAGGGATAAGCGCAAGGCAGACAGGACAGGACAGGAAAGAGAAGGCAAGGGAGAAAGAAAGAAGAGGGAAGGACAAGAGAAAAGAACACAGCAGAAAAAGAAATTATTCCAAAAGAAGCATTGAAAGACAAGAAAATGAAAGAACAAAAGGAGGAGAAAGAACGAGAGAAAAAAAACAACAACACAACACATGACATTAAAAAACATGGGAGAAAAGAAGGAGGGAGCCAACAAACCAACAAGAAAGGTTCGGCCAAGTAGCTTGAACTTGCATGGAAGTGCGCTTTTTGCACTAGTTTTTTGCTCGCTTTGCCGTTGTGACCCTGTCGTGAAGGAAATCTTGACCTTTCACGGTAAAACTTGGTCGAGTCTTAGGGTCTAGTTAAACTTGGTCTTCGCGTCTTAGGGGTTCACGTCGTTGCACAGCAGCTGGTCGCAGCCCACGTTGCCCTGCGCGGTGAGCCCGTCCAGCGTGGCCGAGCCCGTGAGGGCCAGCGAGTCCGCCAGCAGGTCCGTCACGGAGACCGACTCTCCCTTGAAGGCCGAGGCCCTGATCTGCATGCTGTACAGGTCCAGCGTGCCCGCCGACTGCTGCACCAGCCCGGGGATCGAGCCTCCGAAGGCTCCGAAGTGCAGCTTCGCGATTCCGCCCGGCGGCACCGAGAAGTCCAGGCGCGCCGTGCTCCAGACGCCCTGCGAGGGCGTGCCGAGGAAGGTGCCGGTGACGCCCACGTAGTCGTAGGTATGTTCCAGGCGAAGGCGCTCAGGGTCATGGCGTAGCCCTCCAGCTGGAAGCCTCCCACCGTGAAGCTGGCCGAGGCCACGGAGCTCTGGCTGTTGGAGCGCACCAGAAAATTGCCTAGCGTGGTGAGCGTGGGCTCCAGCAGCACCTCGCCCAGGGTGGCCAGCGTGACGTCGTCGGCCCCTCCGTCGAGGAACTCGTGCTTCAGCAGCAGCGCCGAAGCCGCCGTGTCCTCCTCCACCTCCGCAGTGTTGCCGGTCTCCAGGGTTGCGTCCAGGATCTGGAGGCCGTAGACGTTAAGAAACATTGGCCGACGCCCGCACGCAGACGAACCATCAAGGCCGTCTACGAGGATCCCCGCACGGCTACAACAGCTTCGTGCCTCTGGAGCCCATGAACCAGCTGCAGGTGGACCTGGCCGACATGAAGGCCTTCGGGGGCAAGCCATACCCCTTCATGCTGGTGGCCATCGATGCGCTGACCAAGAAAGTGGCCGCGGAGCCGCTGAAGGACCGTCTTGCGAGCACCACCGCGGCGGGCATGAAGAAGGTGTTCCAAGCCCTGGGGGTGCCGGCCAACGTGTACTCCGACGACGGCTCCGAGTTCAAGAGGGAGTTCAAGGAGCTGATGGATTTCTGGGACATCGAGAAGCAGGTGACCAGGGGCCACGCCTACTTCGCGGAGCGCACCATCCGCACCATCAAGGAGGCCATGTTGCGCCGCATAGCAGCCGGAGCGGGCCGGCGGGGGCAGTGGCACCTCATGCTGGCTGACGTCTTGAGCCAAATCAACGGAAGGAAGCACGCTACCACGCAGGTGGCGCCGAACCTCGCCTACTCTGACCCCGAAATGGCTGAGATTGCTCTGCGCAACATCGAGCGCAGGGCCAAGCACAAGGCGACCCGCCCGGAAATCAAGGTCGGGGATATGGTTCGGATCAGGGTTAAGCCGATCGAAAGCAGGGGCTCCTACAGGGTCAACGAGATAGCCTGGAGCGAAAAGGTATACAGGGTTGTCTCCGCCGAGAGCGGGGAGATGGGGGGGGGCTTGGAGGGGTGGCCGGAAAAGGTGGTGCACAGGGATCTCCGAAAAGTCCCCGAAAACTCAGCTCCCGAACCGCGGGGGTTGGAGGTGCAATCCCGCCAGCGGAGGCTACAGAGAGGCCCCAGGCTCCCACCTCCTTTTTGATGCTCTCTGTGCCTCTACGTCTCTACAGCTCCGCCTGCCACTCACTGATGAGCTCCTCAGCGTCGGGTTGGGCCCTCGTCGTCGTCATCGCCCCACCGCGCGCGCCATGTGATACCAGCCTCAAACCAGCGCAGGGCAAGCTCTGCCCGCTGTGCGCGCGTGGCCGGGGTGCGAAGAGCCGTGAAGATTTGACCCGCCTCTTCCGCGATTACCGCTGCGTGCTCGGTGTCTTCGAGCTTTCTCGCGAGGCCTCGGGCATCCAAGTCCGCGGCGTGCAGCTGCTCCTCGAGGAGCTCGATGCGGCGGCGCTGTGCGAGCGCTCGGCCTTAAGCAGCGCATCCTCGCGAGGCCGGGCTGGAGGCGGAAAGATCCGTCTCGGACCTGGGAATATAGGTCTCCTAGGTAGTGGCGCTCACCGGGCTGGGGTCTGAAAGATCCGTCTCGGACCTGGGTTTTAACTCTTACTCTAAGGAGAGGCGCTGACTGGGCTGGGGTCGGGAAGATCCGTCTCGGACCTGGGTTTTAATTCTTACTCTAAGGAGAGGCGCTCACCGGGCTGGGGTCGGGAAGATCCGTCTCGGGGATCCTCGGCTCAAGGAAGAAAAAAGAATCCCCAAGGGCACTCGCCTGCGAAAATGATCCGCGCCCGGGAGGAATCGAGCCCGCGGTCTGTAAGCTTCAGAGCTGCAGAGCCTCTTCCAATTGAGCTATGGATCCTTACTAGGGAGGCCGCTGGGCCGTCAGAGCAGTCGCAAGGCAGCGAGCGTCCCGCCCCACCCACGCGGCGGGCTTCTCCATAAGCCATGCCTGCACGCAACGGAAGGCCGCCGAGGAAGTCATCTTGAGCAGCTGCGGCGGGCGATCGAGCATTTGGACCATTTGAGCATTTGGCGGGCTTTTTTTCTATTCAGCGCGTTCGCCTGCGAAGATTTCTGTTCTCTTCCTCGAGGATCTCGACGCGGCGCTCCAGCGCCTCACGGCGGCAAGTCTCGCGGTTGGCCTCCCCCTCAAGCTGAGCAGCCCGCTCCCGCGCCATCTGCAGTTCCGCCAGATATCGCTCACTGCGTTCGCAGAGCTGCTCCAGCACCCCGAGGAGAGTCCCACTGCGCGCAGCTTCGGTGATGAGATCCTCCTCAAGGTACTCGATGCGGAGCCGGTAGTACAGACGCTCAGCCTGGAGCAGCGCATCCTCGCGAGGCCGCGCGGGAGGCCGCTGGACCATCAGAGCGGCCGCAAGGCTGGCAACGTCCTCCTCCGCCCACACGGCGGGCTTCTCCATAAACCATGCCTGCACGCATCGGAAGGCCGCCGAGGAAGTCATCTTGAGCAGCTGCGGCGGATCGAATCATTAAGGCGAGAAAACGAGAGCTCGGGATCTTTTTTTTTCCTCAAGCTCATCTGTGCGCTTGCGCGAGGATCTCGCCGAGCTGCGCCACCCGCAGGTGGAGAATTCTGTTGCTGCGCTCCAGCTCTTCAACGCGCTCCCTAGCTCGCTCGCGCTCTCTGTCGATGATATCGTTGAGGCCGCCCACCCGCCGGCGGAGATGTCTGTTCTCGCGCTCCAGCTCCCCACAGCGCTGAATTTCATCGAGGAGCTCCTCATCGAGGCCCGCGATGCGAGCGCGCTGGTGCGAGCGCTCTGCCTCAATCAGCGCGTCCTCGCGAGGCCGCTTGCGTAGCATGTCGCAGGGAGGCCGCTGGGCCATCAGAGCAGCCGCAAGGCAGGGAGCGTCCTCGTCCGCCCACGCGGCGGGCTTCTCCAGAAGCCATGCCTGCACGCACCGGAAGGCCGCTGAGGAAGTCATCTTGAGCAGCTGCGGCGGATCGAATAAGCATTATCGAGAAAGCGAGAAAACGAGAGCTCGGGATCTTTCTTTTTTTCCGGTTCCGACAGTCTACGCCCAGCAGCGGCTCAGCCGCAGCGGCAGTGTCGGAGCGGGCCCCAGAGGCGGGGGCCCCACGAGGAACTCCATCACGAGGTCGAAGGGCGCAGAGCCTGGCGGAGCGTAAGCGCCCAGCATCCGCAGCTGCTCCAGGTTGCGCCAGTGCCCCAGCGGCCGCGAGTTGTGAGCGTCGAGGCCGTAGACCTTGTCGTTGAAGGGCGAGAGCGACTTCTTCTCGACGGTCTCCACGGCGATCTCGTGCGCGCGGCTGCGCAGCTGCGCGAAGGCCGCCCTGCGCTCGCAGCCTTCCTCCAGCACCTCCCGGTACTCGAGATGCCGGACGTTGGTCACCGCCTTCTTCGGCACGCCCTTGATCTTGCGCTTCTCCTTGCGCGCGCCGTCGGGCTGGACCGTGAGGATGCTGTACATCTTGGAGCGCAGGCCCACGTACTCCAGGATCCTGGCGGGGAAGGTCTCGTCGCCGAGCTTGCCCAGCTGGCCCATCACCTCGATGGCCTTGGCGCGCGCCGCTGCAGAGAGCGCGCTCAGGTCCCTCTCGGGGTCCTTGGACTTGCCGGCCACGTCGAAGAGGGCGGCGCCGATCAGGTTCGCCTCGGCCATGGCGTGGAGCGGGTCCTGCAGCTCGAAGATCTGCACCATCACGGAGTCGGTGTCCGTGAAGAGCAGCCTCATCTTCGGGAAGAGCCTCCTCATGTGGAGGTAGTAGGCCTTCTCCATCATGAGCTTGGAGAGCTGCAGCGTGCGGGCGCCGACTTGGGTGGGCACGCTCATGCAGGCCTTGCTGCGGTCCGTCTTGAGCGTCTCCACGAAGGCCAGGAACCCCTCCGAGTCGTTGATCTGGAGCTCGAAGTTCGTCACGGAGCTCTTGCCCACGCCCGCTCGAACTTGGCCGGGTCCACGTAGGCGTTCGTGTTCCTGAACTTGTCGGGGTTCATGCAGCAGCGGCCGAAGATGGCGTTCTGGGTGAGCTTCACCTCCTTCTCGGCGACCACGCTCCCCGCCGTCTTGAGCTGCCTCCGCTCGCTGTGCTTGAGCTCCATGAAGCCCGCCATGAAGGGGCTGCAGGCGAAGCGGTAGGCCCTGTGCAGCCTCCAGACCCTGGCGCCCAGCACGTCCCGCAGGAACTTGAGCCGCTTGCCGTCCACGCCCTCCTAGTAGTAAGGAACATCAGCTTATACTACCCTATTAATTTTCGGATTTGGGTCCCAAAACGCTCCAAAACAGCCAAATTTCGGCCAAAAAACGCTTGTCACCAGCGATGTCACCGCTTCGTCACCGCTCCGTTTTTGGTGCAAAAAGCGCTGAAAACGGCGAACTCCGAAAAGTGCGTTTTTCGTGTCCGGCGTCGAATGTGCTGCCTGGGCCTCCAAATTCCCTCGTTTTCCTCCGAAAACCGGCTCCAGGTGTTCGCCATGCTCCGAAATCCGTGTTCTGCCTCGAAAAACCTGCGAATTCCAGCCCGCTGAGCCAGCCACCCGAGGCCACCGGTCTCCAACACGCGCCCTGCCGAGGCACACCTCCGATTTCGCCGGGGTCTGACACGGCAGCCCGCCGAGGTGCTCCCGCGTAACACGTCAGCCTGCCGAGGTTCTCCCGCGTAACGCGTCAGCCTGCTGAACTAGTCACCGCTGATGTCACCGGTCTCTAACACGTCAGCCCGCCGAGGTACCGGGGAGGAATCGAACCTCCGAAACGTCGCTCCGGAGACCAACGCCTAAGCCATCTCACCATCGGCTCTCGTTACCGGTCCAAAACGGCGCTTTTCTGCCCAAAAACGCTCGTCAACTATGTCACCGCTTCGTCACCGCTCTCTTTGGGGCCGAAAAGTGCGCAAAAGGCTTGGAAAAGCGAGGCCGGCTCCGCGGCTTCGGTCTGAGCAAGGCCGGCTCCGCGGCTTCGGTCTAAGAGCCAAAAATTCTCTCCGAAGTCGGAAATCCGACCTCGCTCCATACTGAAGTCGGATTGGGGCGGTGCGGGCCTGGTGCGGGCCTGGTGCGGGCCTGGCGCGGGCCTGGTGCGGGCCTGGTGCGTGCCTGGCGCGTGCCTGGCGCGGGCCTGGTGCGGCCCAGGATTGGAGCTTCAATCCTGTCGTCAGCCCAGGATTGCTTTACTCAATCCTGTCGCCACAGCAGGATTGCCCTGATGCAGCACCAGCAGCTCGGGCTTGGAGCTGTTCTTGCCCGAGCACAGCCTCGTGATGGAGCCGGCCCTGCTGTAGAGCTCCCAGGCTTCAGGCACGTCGTTTATGCTCAGGACGAAGGGCAGACCGCTTGCGAAGATCGCGTCTCGGAGCTCCGAGTGGAAGGCCAGGTCATGCCCCCGCCTCCTTGTGCCATAGTAGTTCATGCTGCGGCCTTGTAGGGAGGATCGGCATAGATGGCTTGTCGCGGCGCCTGGCGGGGCAGAGCGCGTAGATAGGCAAGCGCGTCCTGGCATCGCACGGTCACGTTGCGCGGTGGCCGCTGCATACGCCGCACGCTGCTCAGCCCCAGTGGCCGCTGCTGTGCGAAGGAGCTCCACTTTCCCGAGAAGCTGTTGCGCAGCAGGACGTACGAGCAGGCTGAGTGCCCGGCAGGAGGTGACTGAAGTAGAAGCGCCTGTCTACTTTGCGCCCCGCCAGGCGCAGCAAGGAGCGCAGGAAGACCGGGTCTTGCCTCAAGTAGCAGCGGTGCAGGTTTGCGACGGGCTCGAAGGCGTCGACGCCGCGCACCTTCAGGGCCGGACGCCGGGTTGCGAGGTCGTACTCCAGCTTTCCAGAGCCGAAGAAGGGAGAGTGAAGCACAGCGACGTCCCCCAGCAGCCGGTCCACGTGTGGAGCTAGCCAGGATTTGCTTCCCATGTACTTCACCCGCATGCCAGCCTTTAGATTTATCCCGGTCTCACTGCCCGGCTTCCCCGCGTCGAATTTGGGAAGTAAGGCAAAGGAGATGGGGAAGATCAAGCTGTTTCCTACGGCTGAGTACAGCAGCAAACAGCCCTCGGACCCTGTGGTGCCCCTGGTACCATGCACAGGTATCTTCCTCGGCCCGCGGCGCTGATCAGCATGATTCTGGAGCAATACCGCGGAGTCTTCGAGAAAATCTATATCTTCAGTCCGTCCATCAATATCGACGACGGCTGGATCCCCGTCAAGAAGTACATAGAGGAGGACCTGGGGGTGAATACCGAACGGGAGAGGGCCTACTACGACGAGTGGGACGAGGCGGCGCTGCGGGACATCATCCAGAGGCAGCGCAAGATCACCGAGACATCCAAGAAGTTGGAGATGAAGAAGCTGTATCAGGTGCTGATAATCTGCGACGACTTTGCTGATAGCCCACAGCTCCACAAACCTCACGGCGCCCTGGATACGCTCTTCATCCGCGGTCGGCACCTTCAAATCAGCACCTGGGTGAGCTCCCAGAAGCTGAGGCTCATCAGCGCAGCCGTGCGGGTGAACATGCAATTTCTCTGCTGCTGGAGGCTGCGCAACCAGCACGAGCTGGACGCCGTCATCGAAGAGCTGAGCGCCCTGTTGCCGAAGGACAAGCTGCGCAGGATCTACGAGCAGGCGACTCGGGAGCCCTACAGCTTCCTCTTCGTCTACTACCTCAAGCCAAAGAATCAAATGTTCCACTTGCGCTTCGAAGAGCGTTTTGCACTGGAAAGAGAAGCCAATGGGAGCGGCGCTCAGCTTCCTGGGCCAGAAGCTGTTCGCTAGCTCTACGCTCATCAATGCGAGGTGCGAGAATATCTCCTGCTGCACCTCCGTCGCAGCAGTCCCGCCGCCCGTCGTTCGCAGAACGGGTGGCTTCCTAAAGAAAAGAATGACGACGATCTACGTGGACAGCCGCAAGAGGGTAGCCGGCTCGGACAGCGACTTCGAGGTAGACCTGGGAGAGTCCCTGCACCTGCAGAGCGACGCCAGGCTGGCCGTATACAAGATCAGAATCGCCGACAGCTTCCTCTCGACAGACCGGGGCCGCTACCTCTACTGGGTGGACGCCGCGCTCGGCACGCTGAATTGGGCGCTGCTGCCCGAGGGCGCCTACACGGGCTCCCGGCTGGCCGCCTGGATCAGCTCCAACTTCGCCACTGCTACCTACAGCGAGACCACGAACAGCCTCAGCGTAGCCTACGACGGCAACCGCCTCATTCTGAACGATCTGGAGCTGCAGCAGCAGTTCCCTAACGCTGTGGACTACCCCACCTCGCCGGCCGCCTCGCCATCCAAGCCCTTCAGCATCGACCACATGCTCGGCCCGAGCTTCGTCTCCGGCGGGCAGCAGGTCTTTGAATTCGGGAGGATGATGGCATACAACGAGGTCTACCTGCGCTGCCCCCAGCTGGCCAACGCCAGCCGCGTGCTGGGCAATCTGGGGGACGACATCCTGTCCAAGATAACGCTGAAGAGCGGCGTGGGCACCATCGTGGAGACCGGCTCCGATGACGGGCACTTCATGGCTGTTAGGGGCCCCATCACCCTGAGACACCTGCGCTTCCGGCTGACAGACCTCGAAGGCCAAGTCGTCCGACTGCGGGGCTCGTCGTTGTCCTTCGTGCTGTTTTTGGATCACGTCTAATCCCCCGAAGGTCTTTTAAAAAAATATTTTCTATTAAAAAACCGATGAAGCAAGCGCAGGCACCGCCCAAGGCAGCACCCAAGGCAGCACCCAAGGCTGCACCCAAGGCTGCGCCCAAGGCTGCGCCCAAGGCAGCACCCAAGGCAGTTGCCGCGCCAGCTCCCAAGCCCAAGGCAGCACCCAAGCCCAAGGCAGCGCCCAAGGCTGAGCCACAGCTAGAGCCACAGTTAGAGCCCGAGGTACAGCCCGAGCCCGAGGTACACAGAGAGGTACGGCTTCGAGGAGGTACGGCCCGAGCCTGTAGAAGCGCCTCGGCCGAGCGAGCGCGCCATGCGCATGCTGGAGAGGCAGTCGGCGTACGACCGGCTGACGGCGGGAGCTAGCGTACTGGTGTAAAAGCATGATGTCCCTAGAACCTCGCAACGAGCCGCAGATGCTCCGGTGGTTTCGCAAAACGTATCCGAGCTACGACCTGCAGCCGCTGCTGCTGAAGCGCCAGCGAGAGCTGGAGGAGGCGCGGGCCTTCAACAACTGGCTTGGCGAGCGCCGGCTAGCCCAGGAGGGGCAGCGGCACCTGGACGATGTGAGCCGGCTGACGGAGGCCGTGCACCGCCAGGTCCCTCAGCTGCGCTACGCGCGCGCCGAGCGCAGGGGCGTCGAACGTGCAGCGGGCGAAGTTGCCGCGCAGTAACCCTTAAAGAGATGAAGACGCTTCGGGCCCACGGCTTCAGCCAGCGCCCGCGCTTCGAGCAGGTGGTGGGCTACCTGGAGCGGAGTTCATCACGAGCCACTCTACCTGGACGACTTCGTGCAGTCCAGCGAGGACCCCAACCCGCAGCCTCTGCAGCATACTCCTTTGAGGGCGATTCGAGAGGAAGGCTTCCGCACTCCCGCCGAGGCCACGGACGAGGACTTGGCCCGGATGCGCCAAGGCGGAGGAAACCGCTTCGGCGAGGACGACCTTGCAGGAGACCCAGAGGCCGACGCGCTGACGAACAACGGTCAGGGCCCGCCCTCCATCACGGGCCGTCTGCGCAGCGCGGCCGACGGAGCGCAGGGAGCAGCGGAGGAGCGGCAGGGCTCGCAGCGGCGCAGGCCTTCCGCTCCCAGCTCCCCCAGAACGCAGCCGAGTACGTCCGCCAGAACGTATTGCCCCGCCCAGGGCCGCAGCCGCAGCCACCACCGCAGATCATAGGCCGACCCGACGACGTAGAGCGCCTCCTGGACGGCAGCGCGCGCAGGAGGTGGAGCGTGGCGCAGCACAGGCCATATGGCTGCAGAGGAGGGAGAGGTCGCCGTTGCCGCAGAGGGCGTGGGCGGGGCCTTCGGGTACTTGGGGGGCCTGGCAGAAGGAGCAGCAGCCCTCGCACCCACGGCGGGAGAGGTTGCTGGAGCGATGGCTGCCACGGCGGGAGTTGGCGCAGCGGCAACGGCAGGGTTGGCCGTGGGACTCGCAGGCGGTGCAAGACGTCCGGTCCGCCAACAACATGAACGACGCCACGCAGCCCCAGCACTTCACGCTGCGCTCCGGCAGCAGCACTTCAGGCAGCCCCGCAAGCAGCCGCGCCTCAGAGTTCAGGCGCAGACCAATCACACGCCGCGCCCCTTCTCCTGGGGCCTGAACCCTGTGACTCTGCCCCAGTCCCAGCCAAACTCCCGGGCAAGCTCCCGCAGCTCAGGACGCCAGAGCCGCCTGCCTCCGCCGAGCTGCGGCCGGCTGGCCCGAGACATCGAGGCGGCCTAGACTCTCCTTCGCCGTACGAGCGAAAATGAGTGTTGCGCTACATGTGAAGAAGCATGGAGGTAGTCACAGCCGGAGCACAGGATGAGTTGATGCAGAGCCTGGACTACAAGCTGAAAACCAGCAACACCAACTACGTGACCGCACGGCACGACGTGCAGTATTTTCCCAGCTCGCTGAGCTCCTTCTCTCCCGCCACCTCGAGGGTCTGCCGCATTCCTCTGACCAGCGGCACCCCGTTCATTGACCCCCAGTCTATCAAGATCGCCTTCAGAGTCAGAAACACGGACGCCACCAACCCGCTGGCGCCGGCCACTCCGAACCCAGCCTGTTTCATTCAGAGGATCCAGGTCTTCGCCAACGGCCAGCGCTGCGACGACATTAACTACTACGGCCGCACCGTGGCCGTGCATGACCTGCTGAAGGGCCGCGAGTACAACCAGAACAAGGCCGTGGAGGGCTTCGACGAGGTGAACAACTCTCGGACGCCCCGCGCGGTGCACCAGAGCGGCTACGCGGACGTGCTGCTGCGCCCCACCATGGTGGGCATCCTGCGCTGCGGGAAGATGCTGCCGCCGCAGCTGAACCTGGTGATAGAGATCGAGCTGGACGACGCCCGTGCCGCTCGGGGCGCGCTGCTGGAGGACGTGGTAGTACTCCAGCCCGTCCGCCCACAGGGTTCGCTGCCACACGAAGACGAAGACCTCCACCCGCCCCGCGTTGCGGAGCTCGAAGGCGTCGATGTCGTCGAAGCCCACGGGGCGGTCCGTCGGCAGGCCAGAGAAGTCCACCCCCGCGTCGGCCAGAGCGGGCTGCCATCCCGCGGGGCGGCGTCCGCGGCGGCTCATCTCGGGGTAGAAGAAGGAGCCCGAGCAGCTCGTGGCCCTTGACCGCTGGAGCTTGTCGAGCTCGTCGACCCCGAGGCAGTGGGCGAGGACGCACCACATGAAGCAGCGGTGGTCCTCGTTCCGAGGGTTCCAGATGGCCTTCTTCTTGGCCAGGGTCTCGGGCAGCTCCTTCCAGCAGCCTCCCGCCTCGTTGGGCGGCGGGGGCGCGGGCATGTCGGCCAGCTGCTGCGAGGGCGCGGTCAGCAGATACGCCGCCGTGATGCCCACGACGGTCCAGTCGGACTCGGGGAAGCGGGAGCGCTCGAGCGCCACCTCGAACTTCGTCCTGATGGCCGCCATCATGGTTCCGGCGCGGGCCGACGGAGACGCGGGCCTCACGATCCACGGCGCCAGCCTGAGGAAGTAGTGCGTGAGCTCCACCCGGTCCTCGTCCTCATCGTTCGCAGCCGGGCGCGTCAGCAGGATCTGGAAGCTGACCTTCGCGAGGAAGGGCAGCCGAATCGCCAGCAGGTCTTGGAGCCGGTCCACCAGCAGCCGCATGGCGTCGATGGTGAAGACCTGCTGCCCAGGAAGAGGGCGCGCCAAGCGGCCCCGCGCGGGCGCAGCTCTGTCACAGCGGCCTCGGCGCTAGGAGCGCGCGGCTCCTCCAGAGGCACCGCCCGGACGGCGGTGAGGCCCAGGCGGCCCCAGATGAGATCAGACAGCTCGGAGGTCATGGCGCGAATTGGTTTGAGCTGAATAAATTGCTTTCTATAGAAAAATAATAAAATATTCAGTCGGTCGGACGGGCGCTTCTTTTTTTCTGTAGCGTTCTGTCCTGGCTTCTGTTCTATCCCGGATCACTCACAGCGAGTCGGTGGCGCTGCCCTGCAGGTTCAGCGCAGCGAGGAGCTCTCTGGAGGCCTCGTCCAGCTCCTTGCGCGCCTTCTCAAGCCGCTCCAAGGCGGCGAGGGTTGCGCTCTTGGCAGCCAGCGAGACCGGCAGCCGCTCAGCGATCTTCTTGCTGACGAGCTGCTCCTCCACCTCGAGGAGCTCCCTCTCGATCTGGGCCAGCGTCGCGACATCGCGCGTGCGGATGCGGCGCTGCCTCAGGGCCTCGCGCTTCTCGCGGAGCGCTTCCATCGGCGCCCAGCTCTCCTCCTGGCGCTCCTCGGCCATGGCGGGTGTGCGGGCCGCGCGCTGGTTCAAGCGCTTGCGAAGCTTAAGCTGCAGGTCTTGCGCCCGCTTCAGCATCTCCTTCCAGTTCTGGATGTCGACCTCCTCCGCCGGGAACCTGCCAGCGAGCCCATCTGCAATCAGCCGCTCCAGCACGGGCGCTCCCCGAGCGAGCTCATCGTGCAGGCGGCTCACCTCCTCCCGAGAGGCTCCCCGCTTCAGCGCCTCGGCATCAACGGCGGCCTTCAGCACAGGCCTCAGCTGCTCGCGGCGCTCCAGGACGTAGGTGGCCATTCTGAATTTTTCTACTGAGCGAAAAAAGGCTGCGGCATCGGAAGAAATCACGACCGATCTGGTCGAGCAGCTGGCGGCCGCATCCGAGCGCGTCTTCGACGCAAAGCTCACGCCCGAGGCTGTGCGCCAGCGGCTGCTGCCCTCTGTGAGGCAATCGCGCGGCGGCGATTGGATGCTGAAAGCCAAGCTGCCGGCCCACGCGCGCTTCTGGAACGCCGGCGGCACGTTTGCGGACCGCCCCGCCGAGCTGGCTCACAGCGCCGCGCGCGTTAGTGGAGAATTTCAAAGGGCTAAGGGCCTTCCACAAGGGTTCCAGGCACCCCGAAGGGGCGCCAGACCTCTAGAGGCTTCAAAAGCAGCTTCAGAGGGCTCAGCGTGCAGAGGACTCCAAGAGGCGCTTGGCAACAGCCTGTTGCCCCACCGCCGTCCCCAGGTCAAAAACTCTCCCCGCCGTTTCTTCAGAAGTGCCGCTGCTAGATCGTGCTAGATCCTCTGAAACTCCATTCTTTCCCCCTCCGTAAATTTCAGCTAATTTAATTACACCCTTGAATGAGCACCACACCAAGACTGCAGTCAATCCTAGTCTGCATGAAGGAGGTGCCACCCAGCCCCTCCGCTGGTTTTTCGAAGCGCCGTTGAACTTACTGGATCTTCCCAAATCGCGAGAAGGTTTCCAGAAAGTTTCTTCAGTTGGAATGCAAGTGATGGTCACGGCTCTTTTCGTGCCTTACACTCAAAAGGTGTGAACGGGTTCAGAGAGGGCTTCCAAAAGGTGTGAACGGGTTGGAAAGTCGGGAAACGGGTTCGAAGAAGGGTTCCTGAAAATTTCTTGCCAAAGGGTCCCAGACAGTTCCAGAAAGGTTTCAGAAGGTTCTATACGGTTTTTAAAAAATCGAAAATATTGCAGAATCTAGGGAGTTTGGGCAAGGGAGGCGGATTGTGTAGTAAGCAGGCAGGGTCCACTTTTGTTTGAAGGGGCTTGCCACAAGTAGGCCCACCTTGTGACGGGCCTTCGACTTAGAGGGGTCGCAGAGGGGCTGCAGAGGGGTTCCAGAAAAAATACATGCAGAGGGGTCAGAACCAAAAACGTACCAAAAGGCGTCAAAAGGTTGCAGGGCTCCAGAGTGTTCCAGGGGGGGTCTGAACACCTGCAAGGAGTTTCAGGGCGTGTTGAAGACTTCGAGGTCAAAGTGTCCAGCAGGCTTTCAGAGGGCCCGTTTTTGTTCAGGGTCCGCCTTGCCATTGATGTTGGGGGCAACTATATTTCTTCCGATAGAATTTAATTGATGGTCACGGCTCTTTTACGTGCCTTCCACTCAGAAGAACTCCAGAGGGCAAAGGGGTTCCAAGAAGGCCTCCTGACAAGTTCTTGCCAACGGGTTCCAGACGGTTCTGTACGGTTTTGAAGGGTAAAGCAAAGTTCAGAGGGCTGTGAAGACTTGCCAGGCAGGTGCTTCCATGGAGAGCACGGACAAGGCGGGCCGATTGGTCCAATGCAGACTTGGCGTTACAGACAGAGTTACAAAATCAAGAACAGTTCCAAGGTTGCGACAGGGTGAAGGGCTCCTAAAGCGTTCCACGCATTTCCAAACAACTGAAAGGTTCTAAAGACTTCGTACAGTTGTTGCAAGGTTCCTAAAAGTTTTCAGGGGGCATCAAAGGGTTCCAGGGTTTCAGAAGGCTCCAGAGGGTTCCAGGAGGGATAGGCGTCGGGAAGGAAGGAAGGAAGGGAGGGAGGGAGGAAGGAAGGAAGGAAGGAAGGAGCCTAAAAAAACGTACCAAAAGGCATCAAAGCAGGTCTCCAGAGCGTGCCAGGGGGGGGGGGAAGTCTGAAGAGCTGCAGGAAGTTTCAGAACGGGTTCATGGAGACTTCCAGGTAAGTTTCGTACATTTGCAAAGTGTCCAGCTTCCTTCCCGAATGCGTAGCAGAAGGGTTTGCGTTTAGAGGTCGGGGGTCTGGGGGGTTAGGAGTCGTTGAATTACGTCCTCAAGCGTCCGTATGTGTTCGCGAGTGTCGCGCTCGCAGCTCCAGTGAGGAAAGCGAAAAACGTGCTGTTTGGATGACTTGAAGCGTGTCATTTTTCGTGCCCCTGTGCGAGAATCGTAGCTCTTAGGATGTCAGACGTAGTTTTGCTGCGCAGGCGCAGTGTTTTGTGAAGGTTCGCTTCTGCGTTGCAAATCCATTGTGATTTGCTTTTCAGGGGTCGACGTTTTGAGGTGTTTTGCTTGGAATGCGCGCGCAAGCGTTTCCTCGAGTGTACTTTTCGTTGGCCCTGTCGTACAACCGGCTCGTTTTGGCGAGCTTGAAACATGTCAAAATGGGTCGAAATCATTCTGGCGCCACAGTCCCGTGCTAGTTTTGGATGCATGTCGTAAACGTGTCAAAGTTGGATTTCGTGGCAGGCGCAGCAGTTTGGATGAGTTTGAGTTCGTGGCAAGCTGACTTTGTGTGACAGGCGCAGCACTTTAGAGTGTTTTGCTTTAATTTTGTGGCAGGCGCGGCACTTTGGAGCTTTTCGTTGGAATTTCGTGGCAGGCGCAGTACTTGGGCGCCTGGGTGTAGATTTCGTGGCAGGCACGTCAGATTGAATAAGTCGGATCGCTCTCGCTGTGGCACGGTGCGCATTTTGAGAGCGCGAAGTGAACCCTCTGCACACTTGGGGGGGTCGAAGCGCTCTCGCTGTGGCGCGGCGCGCATTTTGAGAACGCAAAGTGAACCCTCTGCGCACTTTGGGCCTGTCCAATCGCTCTCGCTGTGGCGCGGTGCGCATTTGGAGACAGAAGTGTCGTTCGGAAGTGTTGTTTGGAAGTGTTGATCAGAAGTGTCCATCAGAAGTGTCGTTCAGAAGTGTCGATTGATTAGACGTGTCGTTCAGAAGTGTCGTCAAAAGTGTCATTCAAAAGTGTCGATCAAAAATGTCGTTCAGAAGTGTCGAGTAGAAGTGTCAATCAGAAGTGTCGATCAGAAGTGTCGTTCCGAAGTGTCGATCAGAGTCGTCGATTAGACGTGTCGTTGAGAAGTGTCGATTAGAAGTGTCGATTAGGAGTGTCAATCAGAAGTGTCGATTAGAAGTGTCGTTCAGACGTGTCGATTAGAAGTGACATTCAGAAGTGTCGATCAGAAGTGTCATTCAGAAGTGTCGTTCAGAGGTGTCGATTGGAAGTGTCGATCAGAAGTGTCAATCAGAAGTGTTGCTCAGAAGTGTCGATTAGAAGTCGATCAGAAGTGCCGATCCGAAGTGTCGATCAGGAGTGTCAATCTGAAGAGCGAGTGAGTGAGTGAGTGAGTGAGTGAGTGAGTGAGTGAGTGAGTGAGTGAGCGAGCGAGCGAGCGAGTGAGTGAGTGAGTGAGTGAGTGCGTGAGTGAGTGAGAAGGAGGGAGGAGAAAGGAGAGAGAGGAGAGAGAGGAGGAGAGGAGAGAGAGGAGAGAGAGGAGAGAGCGGAGAGAGAGGAGAGAGAGGAGAGAGAGGAGAGAGAGGAGAGAGAGGAGAGAGAGAAGAGAAAGGAGAGAGAGAGGAGAGAGAGGAGAGAGAGGAGAGAGAGGAGAGAGAGGAGAGAGAGGAGAGAGAAGAGAGGAGAGAGGAGTGTCGATCAAAAGTGTCATTCAGAAGTGTCGATCGAAAGTGTCGTTCAGAAGTGTCGATTAGAAATTTCAATCAGAAGTGTCGATCAGAAGTGTCATTCCGAAGTGTCGATTAGAAGTGTCAATCTGAGGAGCGAGTGAGCGAGCGAGCGAGCGAGTGAGTGAGTGAGTGAGTGAGTGAGTGAGTGAGTGAGTGAGTGAGTGAGTGAGTGAGCAAGCGAGTGAGTGAGTGAGTGAGTGAGTGAGTGAGTGAGTGAGTGAGAAGGAGAGAGAAGAAAGGAGAGAGAGGAGAGAGAGGAAAAAAGAGGAGAGGAGAGGAGAGGAGAGGAGAGGAGAGGAGAGGAGAGGAGAGGAGTGAGTGAGAAGGAGAGAGAAGAAAGGAGAGAGAGGAGAGAGAGGAAAAAAGAGGAGAGGAGAGGAGAGGAGAGGAGAGGAGAGGAGAGGAGAGGAGAGGAGAGGAGAGGAGAGAAGAGAGAAGAGAGAGAGAGAGAGAGAGGGAGAGAGAGAGAGAGAGAGAGAGAGAGAGAGAGAGAGAGAGAGAGAGAGAGAGAGAGAGAGAGAGAGAAGAAAGAGAAGAGAGCGAATGAATTGAGTGCGTGATGTTCACGGCTCCTTTGACGTGCTTTCCATTCAGAAGGGCTCCAGAGGGCGCAGGGGTTCCAAGATTTCCTGAAAAAGGGTTCCAGACGATTTAATGTGTGGTTGCAAAAAAGCAGGAAGGGCCGCACTTTTGTTTGAAGGGGCTTGCCACAAGTAGGCCCACCTTGTGACGGGCCTTCGATTTAGAGGGGTTCCAGAAAAGTTCCATGCAGAGGGGTCTGAAGGTTAAAAAAAAAAATCCGGGGGTTCAGAGGGCTCTGAAGAGCTGCAGGGAGTTTCAGAACGGGTTATGAAGGCTTCCAGGTGGGTTTCGTGCATTTCCAAAGCGTCCAGCAAGTTTTTCAGAGGGCCCGTTTTTGGCGATTGGTTCTGAATTGACGGTCACGACTCAGAAGGGCTCCAGAGGGCAAAGGGGTTCCAAGAAGGGTTCCTGAAAAGTTCTTGCCAAAGTGTCCCAGACGGTTCCAGAGGGGTTTCAGAAGGTTCTATATGGTTTTGAAGAGGGCCCCAGAACACTTCTCAGGCTCCAAAACCAAAAAACGTTGCGAGCAGGATTTAGTGATGGTTAGTCTGTAGTGAGCAGGCAGGGTCCCGCTTTTGTTTGAAGGGACCTGGCACAAGTAGGCCCACGTTGTGACGGGCCTTCCATTTAGAGGGGTTGCAGAGAGGCTGCAAAAGGTTCCAGAAGCGTTTCATGCAGAGGGGTCTGAAGGTTTGCTTCCACAGGGGAAATTGAGAGGGCTCTGAACAGTGTCCAGCAAGCTTTCAGAGGG
The DNA here is from genome assembly GCA_963377175.1 of Effrenium voratum. NCBI lineage: Eukaryota > Dinophyceae > Suessiales > Symbiodiniaceae > Effrenium > Effrenium voratum. The sequence continues at coordinate 19 of CAUJNA010000585.1, read as the reverse complement.
CCCATATTTTTGTTCAGGG
>CAUJNA010000584.1:160000-190000 GCA_963377175.1 Effrenium voratum | reverse complement strand
CATACATACATACATACATACATACATACATACATACATACATACATACATACATACATACATACATACATACATACATATACATACATTACATACATACATACATACATACATACATACATACATACATACATACATACATACATACATACATACATACATACATACATACATACATACATACATACATACATACATACATACATACATACATACATACATACATACATACATACATACATACATACATACATACATACATACATACATACATACATACATACATACATACATACATACATACATACATACATACATACATACATACATACATACATACATACATACATACATACATACATACATACATACATACATACATACATACATACATACATACATACATACATACATACATACATACATACATACATACATACATACATACATACATACATACATACATACATACATACATACATACATACATACATACATACATACATACATACATACATACATACATACATACATACATACATACATACATACATACATACATACATACATACATACATACATACATTACATACATACATACATACATACATACATACATACATACATACATACATACATACATACATACATACATACATACATACATACATACATACATACATACATACATACATACATACATACATACATACATACATACATACATACATACATACATACATACATACATACATACATACATTACATTACATACATACATACATACATACATACATACATACATACATACATACATACATACATACATACATACATACATACATACATACATACATACATACATACATACATACATACATACATACATACATACATACATACATACATACATACATACATACATACATACATACATACATACATACATACATACATACATACATACATACACATTACATACATACATACATACATACATACATACATACATACATACATACATACATACATACATACATACATACATACATACATACATACATACATACATACATACATACATACATACATTACATACATACATACATACATACATACATACATACATACATACATACATACATACATACATACATACATACATACATACATACATACATACATACATACATACATACATACATACATACATACACATACATACATACATACATACATACATACATACATACATACATACATACGAGAGAGGGAGATTGGGGAGAGAGTGGCTTGGGGGGATGGGGAGGATGGGGAGCGGAGGGAGGGAGAGAGGACGACAGAACACACCAGGGAGACAAGGGAGAGAGGAAGAAGGAGAAAAGGGAGAGGACAATGTCGGCGGACTGAGCCGGAGGCTCTAAAGTATATATATATAAAGTGTCGATTCTCTATTTCTATCCAAAGACACATATATCAATAATATCAATCATTCTAAAACCTATAACAAACAATTTATGTTCTTTGTTTTTCAGTTGCTTGGTGGTTCGTGGTTGAAACATTAAAGGCAGCCCGGCATCTTGACGGAGCATGTGAGAAAGCGGGCGGAAAATCCGTTCAAAGCGCACAACCAGCCCTCATCAAGAGGCAAGGCATGCCAGAATACATGCAAGACGCGGTTGAGGGAACAGTGAAGAAATGAAAGAATGAAACAATGAACGTTTTGGAACCAGTTGGAACCAGGACTGAGAATATCTCGTGCGACTTTCTCCCCCCAGATTTAAAGAGGGCTTGCCTGCAGGGTTTAAATAAGATTGCCTCACAGATAGATCAGATCAAACAGCATATGTCGCTTACCTGGATTGCGAATCATGGAAAGATTTGGACGTGAAGATGACTTTCAAACATCACCTGTGTCTTTCGTGTCATGTCTAAATAAGTCACACTCCCTCAGCCGGTCGGACGCCGGACGCTGGTCACAGCGCAGGAAATTGCGCGCTTGCCGCGATTGCGGCGCAAGGGATTTGGCTTGATTGAGCTACGCGCGAAAACCCTTTTGACATTTGGTTATATCAAAACGGTTGAGGTGGGTGAACTACAACTTTTCACCAACTTACTATTGAGGAACAAACCTTTATCAAAAGGCCAGACGTCGAAAAACACAACCCTTGTGCAGTCTCTCCAACTTGCCCAGTTGTGTGTTTACATAGCCCGCATTACAATCTCTACCAACTAAACCAATGATTGTGGCACATGTCAGTTTCAAAGAAACTAAAACATAAGAAAGGCCCATGACTAGTTTGACAGGTATTGCCCTAGGCATCATTGACATGGTTGCCAAAACACGTCATTCTGCACAGCTACGCGTAAGTCTTCAGGCACTCGCGGCTCGATTGAAAGCCACATTGCCCCGAAAGCCAACCAATTCAGGTGGACTGGCTCAAGACAACCTCATGGCTCGAGTGGACCGTTGGTCTGGAAAGGGACGGTATTGCACTGACCCCAAAACAGGGTGGTTGAAAAAAACTGGCTGGTGGTTCCAGAAATATTACAAATTACTACAAGTAAACCGACGACAACATATTGTACCTTGCAGGGCTTTGCTGATGCAGCTGGATGTGGCTGGTTCACTTTCAATGTGTTCGGGAAGAAATCTTAGCGTGCAATGTGCAACAGCAAACGCTACTGCCGCATATTGGGTAACAGGACTCATGCATCTAAATGAACCGTTTGGCTCCTGTTTCGAGGAAACAACAAGATTCTCTCCAGCCCTACAAAAAAGTGTGTCTCAAAATCAGGGACTCGACAAAAGTTATTCATTGCCTTTTGCCAACCCCAGTAAGGGTATGCAGAACGCTCAAAGGGCAAATTCGCCCAGAAAGAGTTTTCAAAAACATATATTCAGCAGCAAACGAGTGGAACTTGTACGCCCGTCTTTCTGGAAGCTCTCCTAGAGGCTAAACATACGTGTCGATATTTAAGAGCTCCCTCCCCCTCTTTGTTTCCTCTTGTTCCCCCAAACTGAATCCCCTGAACCAGTGCTACTTTACCTTTATGGCCTGATCGCCGTTGGGGCACATGTGGGGTTTGCGGGGGATTGCGGGCTGATGAGGGCCACATGGTTTGATAGTGTGCGGTGGGTTGGGGACATTGAATCAGGAATGCTCGACATCACAAGGCAAACGAGCAGCTGCAATCGGAGGTTTACCCATCGGATTCCTTCCAGCTGTTGGCCTCCAGGAAAATACATACATCGCGCTGTGGGCGATTCAGCTATCCGTAGGGTTCTCAGGGTCAGACTGTCAAGCCGCGGCGCAGGAAGCCGACGGATCGCATCAAGCTCCCACCAAGGGCCTGCGGGTCGGACAATCAAACTGCAAAAGCATGTGCTGAAATGTTTCCCACCAAACATGAAAGATCATATTCCAAGAGGGTCTGGGCGCTTCAAGTTTCCATGCCTCTTGGTGGGAGGGTTGAGTTTGTGCTGCCTAGCCGGGCCTAGCCGTTTTAGAGTCCGATGTCATTTTCGGTGCCTAAAACTGAAATGGATTGCTCTGAAAAAAGCAAAGCTGGGATCCATAGCGATGCTCTCAGCGCTAGGTTTGTATGGCAGCCATTTTAGGGAAGTTGTGAAAAAAACGAGCGTTCAAAGCAAGATGGGGGGAGGGAATACGAAGCTGGTTCGCAGGGGGCGTGTGTTGGGTCCAAGGCAATGCTCGTTAAGTTGGGCAGCTCTTCCAGGAGGGAAGTGAAAAAAGCTTAGGACATGGGCGTCACTTGCAGCATAGGCATGCTTGAATTCAACAGGCAAGAGTCGACACGGCCTCGTCGACGGCTGGAACCAGTCCCAAAACTGTACCAGTTCAACAACGCCCTCTTGAAGCTTTCTTGATCAGGAAAGGGATATGTGTCACGAACAGCTTTGGGTTCGGCAATTTTAGCTTGCCCCTAGAAGAGGTAGACGCGCACGGAAGGTGCCCTCAACGGAAACGAAGGTGCGCTCATCATTCTGCACTGGCTCTTCGAGCAGCCGCTTCTCCATTCCCAGCAGCCACGGAATCAATCCTAAACCTAGGCTATATGGTCCTTCAATTGAGTGAGGGGCAAGAAGGCGAAAGAGCCAGAAGGAAACCAAACCAAACTCTCTTCTACAGCCCACTTTTGCTTAATGCAAGCATCTCTTGGGAAAGCTTCCCGCAAAGTCCTTGGAGTACCAGATCTTGCCCGCCCGCCTTGCCAGCAGTGACAATTTGGGTAGAGAAGCCATGTGAACGCAGTTTGTAGCAGCCTCTGCGCTCATCGCCGCTGCGGTTGAGGCACAGAGCACGCAGTTACGCAAAGATTTAGCACGACAGCGCAGGCGAAAAAGGAGCTCACTTATTACGCTGACTTTGCGTGTTGCCTGCATGTGTGAGGCGCTTGGTTGTGCGGCGTGTCAATCGTCCGGCCGCAACAAGACGCCGAGGCCTGCGCCAGCGCCAGGCTGCCAAGAGGGAGCTTCTTCAGGTGAAGGAGAGCTTCAACAACAATAGCCACCGAAATCTGGAAGGTTTGCGGGAACTTCGTTGCGCGAGAGGAGGCCCAGAGCAGCTTTTGCTATCTGAGGAAGCAGCAACCCCGAAACCCGTGCCAAGGCCAATGCGTACAAGGCGACGCCAAGAAAAATCAGCCAGCAGCTTTGGCACCACAAGCTTCGGGGGTGGAAACTTTCCACAGAGGGCAGCCATCGCTTGGCAGTTTCTGGCATGCGTTTCGAGCGCAGACGCCAGTTGCTGTTGGATCGTCTCGCTTTCCAACGAGCCACGAGAGGCGCTGCGCTGCTGACTGGTTCTTCATTTGAGGAACCTTCTTCTCCGTGTCGTGGTGCGACTGGTTGAAATCTGGCACAAGCGGAGTTCAGAATGCCTGCGCTCGCAGACATGGCTGGTGACGAAGCTCATGCTCAGCTTTGTAGGGGGCCCACGCTGCAAAATAACACGGCATCTCCTTGTCGCTCGACACTCGAAATAGAATTTTGGCATCCAGGTCATTGTAGCATTGGCAATATGTTGCGCTGAAATTCGTGCGTTCGTGTCTGACGCCTGCAACTCCGCAATCTCGGCGCAGATGGTGGATTGCTTCTGCTTTGTATGCTGCTTGACACACAAGTTGGACGAAGCGGCGCTGTTCGCCTTCATCCAGCTGCGCCTCCACCCAAAGGCTCCTGATGCCTCTACCCAAAGCTCCTGATCTGGATGCGCGCAGGCAGCAATGCTGCCCAATGTAGGGGTCTGGGTGAGTCGCTGACCAGGGCCAGCTGCGTGCTGGGTCTTGCTACTGGCTGTCCTGGCTTAGCCTCTCGCGCGCGGGCAACCAGTCCCGGAAGGTTTGTGGACCTTGTGAGGCGACCTAGGGTGTGTCGCGGGATGCGTGCTGGCGCAGAAAAGGCTCGTAACGGTTTCACAATCGGTTGACAGCCAGCTCCACGATTGCCGTCGCTTCTGCGTTGGTTGTATCTAGGAGACGTCCCCTCTGACAGAGCGTGTAATCCGGCAAGGCAGGAAGTCCGAATCAGCCTGACTGCTCAGTGCTGCTTCTGAAATTTGCCCAAAGCTCTTGCTGTAGCTAAAGGTCAAAAAAACAAGTTAACTTGCAACTTGCTTTTCTGAGAAGTCAGTCCTAAGTATATGGCTGGACCAGGAAGCATGGGGGGTGCCGGCTGTACATAACTTTTTGCTGTGTTCCCTGAGATGGCTGCTTCGTGTTCAGTTTAGGGGAGCGCCATTTCGACCGCATGCGTTTCCGAACTTCCGACCTCCAAAACAACTCTTCACGTTCGTTCCACTAGAAACAAAAATCAACCTCAACTCAGGTGCCCAGTGGCCATGGGGGAAAAAGGGCATCCTTGGTTGGCAGAGTTTAAAGGGGAACCCTTCCCCGAAAAAGGATAAAAGGGCGGAATCCACTGGGCAACTGAGTCAAAACATCTGCCCAGGGAGTGCGCAACAACCCAACATATTTAAGACCCCAGTTCGCGCGACGGATCGATCTCCAGATAGAAGCATCTCTCGCCCGCCTCAGGGGCGCGAGGTCGGAGCTCTCCTCGTTTTGTGAGTGACAGATTGCTGGGTCGGGAGCTGAGGAAACTGGGGTAGACACCCTTACAGACTCGGTGTTTTTTCGTTTTTGGGAGTCTGGTCTTGGGTGTACTGGACTCCAACTTCGATCCTCAACTGCCACTGGAAAATGGCTTGCATCATAGCTCCACAACCCGTACCTGAAAATGCCGCACTGATAGGTTGGCCGGACTGATCCCTTTTCAACAAAGTCATTCACGTGTTGCCGTTTAGAGAGAACAGCCCACTCTCGTGTCAAAAAAACCAAACAAAGAAGACGCCAAAGCGCCCAACGTCGATCCGAACAGCAACCGAGCTTGAGTCCTTTGTCCGGACGAAAGGTTGTTACAATCATCACCTGGCATAGCAAGCAAGTGCTCTCGTATGATGTAGGTGAACAATGTCTCCCTGGAAGCCCAAACATGGGGCCAACTTGAGTGTTTCAACCACATCGGAAGGCTACCACGGCTGCAAGATTGCTGACCCTGGCCCTCCTGCTTATTTGCACAGGCACGGGAGAGTCAGCCCCTGTTCACCCACTTATGCAACCCATAGTGATGACCACCCAAGTATGGGGAGGTTATCCGTTTTGGAACCCAACCCAACAAAGGTGTATTTTCCGTCTGCAAAGGCGACCCCGCTCAAGCAATGAAACGAGGGATCCAGTTAGAAGGTTGTAATGGAGTTCACTTCTGCGATACCACCGCTTGGATGGTCGGCTTAGGAATGGCCACAAGGATGCAAATTGGATTGACTGAGTCGGACTGACTGCTACATGGGCCTTGCCATGCGCTTTGTCAACACCCACATTTGAATGACTGGCAACATTTAGAGCAGAAAAAGTGAAGCTAACCACAAGTCTCAGCGCCTTCGCATTTTGTTTTGGGCTCGAGCTTTGCGTGTTTCAACGGTTTTTGTTGTTCTTCTTTGGGATTCAGCTTGTTGAATCGACCGCTTTTCCACTGCTCAGAAAATGCACATGTTTCCCGATGCCCGATCTCCTTGGAGTCAAAGAAATCGGCTTCCATTCGACATCTCCTGCACGGTAGAGAGTCCTCAGCAGAACAAGGGAAGTTGGCCGAAAGTGCCTTTCGTACTCAGCATCTACTGGGGCATGTGAATGCACGACAGTTTGCCCACCAGACTACCCCAAAACTGATAGCAAATTACCAGTTTCTCATATGTGAATGCTTTCGACTGCGTCATGAACACGCCCCATCCTGGCAAACGCTTGACTGGTCGTCCACAGATGTTCACGCCTCACCGGGTGTTTCCCAGACATGCAAAGGCTCAATGTAAGGATTGCTTGCTCATCCTTCTCGCCACATAAATGTCGCGGACATGTCCTATCTCAGTTTGCAAGGGGCGGCGGACATTCCTGGCGAATCCGAGTGCTTCACCCATTCACCAACTTACTGGAAGTAAGAATTGGACCCACAACAAGGAATTGAAAAATAACTTCGCCCACAACTCAGGCACTTTGCGATTATGTTCTACATTTCTCCTACCCTAAAACCCCCAGATAATGTTGACATCGGATTAATAACGCCCCCTTCTCAGGGAGGCCCTCCCGGAGAAGGTTGAGAAGGTTGAGAAGGTTTTTGGGCTCCAAAAAAGAAACCTGGCACCAACAGAATCTGAGTGGTCTACTTTAGTATTGGGCAATACTACTTTAGTATTGGGCAATACTGCTTTTGAAATGAGCAATACTACTTTTGAACTGGGCAGTACTATTTCAGTATTGGGCAATACTACTTTTGAATTGGAAATGATGATTCTAGAGGGATTCGTTGAGGTTTCCAGTGAGATTGAGTGACTTTTCCACCATGTTTGAATGGCCCAATTGGGGCCCATGAACTTTGATGAGAGTGGATGCCTTGCATGTGATGCAGTCAAGTGCACCGCGTATTGGATGACAGGGGAAGGCAAGAGATTGGGTAGAGCTATCGCGGATGAATACAAGCGATAAAGCTGCCAATGAGCAAGATGCAGAAGTGTGGAGAAAATGATACCACCAGGGATTCTTGGGGATTTGAACTTTGGATTTGGGTGGGGCTTTCTGAATTTGGGGTCTTTTGTGTCAGGCCGGTTTAATTCCGTGTTTTTCTTTGGTATTTGTTTGGGTATTTGGGTGAATTCCAGTTTGACAAATTGTGCAGTATTGGGGAGTCCTGAGCCGGCCGGCTTAATACCAGGGGTATATTAATCAAATAGGATGCAAATCAAGTTCTTTCGGTGAGATCGCGAGCTGATTTGCCAAAAATGGGCGGGGGGGTTGGGCGTCTCTTCCGTTTCAGGCCCCTTTTAAAACTCCCCATAGATTCTTTAGGCTGCAAACAAAAATGCAGCCCAGTCGATTCACTGAGACGTTTCGACACCGGCACCTGGATGGTGAATAGCATCAAGCTGGTATCAACTTCCAAGAAACCAACAGGGAAACAGTGGCAAGTGCTAGATCCCAGAAGTCTATGATGTTTTAGAGAGGTGTCCAAATAGGGGAACCCTCAAAACTGTGCTTTTACTTCTGGTGCCCATGTAAACAGACCTGTAAACCAACCTGGAAAGGGTACCCTCAACCAACACACACACAGAGAGACAGATGTCTCTCCTTGCAGGACCGGACCCCAGCTTTAACACACTGTGCAAAGACGAACGGGAAACGTCTAAGAGCTCCGAAGCACGGCCTTCGGTTGCGCCACGCTTTGCGGCGGACTTAGGATATGCAGCTCTGCCCTTTGAATCCACATCAGTTTACCTTGAAGGGTGTTTCCTGGGCAACACCAAATGCCCATACTCCCACCATGCTGCGGTACAACAGGTAGCCTGTTGGGGCGGGAGCTCATGTTTGGTCGAGAAAACCAAAGAAAAAGGTCCAGCCATGTTAGACGAAGCCTGGAGAACGTGACCTCGCCCATTGGCATGAGCCCCTGTACATTCATTCTATGCGCTTCACATATAGTGAATACATAAGGGTTTGCCGAATTCCTTCCCCACAAACCATCTTATCCTAACTTCCTTTGATGTCAAAAGTGCCCCCCGCAACACTTGCCGATTCTCAGCAGGGAAGGCCTATGGCCCATCCTTTTCTGAAGAGACTCCCCATCCACCGCTTCAAAGCCCCAACACCTCGGAAAGTCATTCATTCTCTATCGCACCAAGAAAACCCATCACTTGGAGCATCGCTGGCTCTCAGGGAATGAGACATGACAGGATTTCAATGTCTCTCATGGCTTTCCTTTCAGAAAAAAAAAGCCAAGAAAAGCAAAGTTCATTCCCAACACGCGGAAACAAATCATAAAGAATCCCCTAAACGGTTCCATCCACCCCAAAAACCATCCCCCCAAACCCCCGCCCCGTCGCTCGCGAGCGAGCGCAGCCTCTCGGGCGCGGGCGGCTAGGGCGCCGCAGAGGTGGACTTGCTTCGACAGCTTGCTGACCGCCGCATGCCTGGCTCGCACCGGAAGGGCCCCCCTTTTTACCAGCGGTGGGCGCAAAAAAACAACAACCAAAGAACAAGCGGTTCGAAGGGCTGGTGGGTGAACCTCGTTGCTCGGTGAGCCGAAGCGCTGGCTGTTTGGGGTGAAATGGAAGGGTTTCCCATTTACCTCCTAGGTCCTCCAGTAGAGAGGTTGGACTAAGGGTACCCTTTTTTTAGTAGAAGGGAAACCCTCCCCCAAAAAAGGGTAAACAGGCACTACTGGGGGACCAACCAACAGTTCAAACCCCCAATCCAAACCACCAACTAAGGGCCCCGACAAAAACCAACGGCAGCGGTTGGCGGAAAGACCAAAGAACAACATGCTCGAACGGTCCATGGTGAGTGAACCTTGGACATCATCCTTTAAATGTGCCTTTGAGTAAGCGACCTTTGAGAAGCATCATTTCTGTGGGGATTGACGTCCACGTGCCCCCAAACAATCGACACACCCATGTGATGCAAGTAAGGGAGCAAGCAAAACCCTGAAAGAAGGCATAGAGCCGGTGGGACTTGGACCCACCTCCCACACATGAAATGCATGGGCACGCTGCCATTGCGCCACAGACCCGTATAGCATTTCAGCTCACTTTGCATAACTGCATACAAGGGATGGGAAAGATGTAGTGCTGGGTTTGGGGGTTTCGTATCGTCTCAAAATGCCGTGGTTCAAACAGCTAGTGGTTGGGGACGCCAAGGCACCGGATTTGGATGAGTCGCCGGATTGTCGTCCCTCAAGGGACACACAGGCGAATCCTGAATGGTTTTGTGGCCAGACGTGGTTTGTTCAGTGAGACGGGATTCACCGTTGCAATTCCAACCGAACATCAGCACCTGGAAACTTTTCGAACATCGACGTTCCTTTCGGAAGAGGTTGCAAGAAGTCACACCCAACACCAAAAGGATACAATCCGGCAAAAGGCGGCCTTTGCAAGAGGTGTATAAAGCCACCGTCTAGTGGGATTTCCCACTAAACCACGATAAACAAACATGTAACATGTTTCCCAACAACAACCATGTTTCGGGTGTCTCCTGCTAAGGTGCATGAATTTCTGCTAAGCTGGGGGAGTGAGTCAGTGCTCCACTCGTGCGGATTTGCCGCGGCCGAACCGTCGAGGATGAATCCAGCTGATCCGAGCTGAACATCGCGGGGAAAGAGAGAGCTTGAGAGATAGTGTGCCCAAACAGCTGAGATCCCTTCTGGCCGTTGAAGGCAACCAGGAAGTTTTGGAGGTGCCCCATTTTGGACACGTGGCATTGATATTCCACGGCCGCGCGGATACTCCACCTCCGTCAAGTCACGTCTGTGCCTTGCTCCCGGAGCCTGGACACTTTGCCCCGAAGAGCCCCGATGGCCGGGCGCAGCGGAAACCCAGCGGCTGGGTGTCCAGTTGGCGTTGCCCGTGGATTTTTGGGACAGGGATACACTTTGGAAGAAAGCAAGTCTGGCTTTCCTAGTGCAACTCGTTCACAAACAACAGCCTCAAAAAGAAGTGTAGCCTCAAAAACAAGGGGACAACTGCCACTACAACCAGGCTTGGGCAAAAAAACATGTACCCACAAAAAGAACACAACAACCCCTGCAACAACTGCCAGTACAACCGCTCGGTTGCTTTCTGTTCCCCTGCTGAGAGTTTAACTATTCGTGGATTGATGCGGAAAACCCATTAGTTGGCAAACAGTTAAAGTCCTAGATCCCTTGGCAAAATGCACCAAAGACCAGGTTTGAGCCATTGCTTTCCAGCTGGAAGGATGGTTTCAAGCACCTCCTAGGTCCTCCAGTAGAGAGGTTAGAATAAGGATACCCTTTCTTCTGCAGTCTATTATAGAAGGGTCCCGAACCCTCCCAACCCAAAAAGTTGGTGAGAAAGGGCACCTAGCTGAGGAACCTCCCTTTGCTTTCCCCGTGCCAAGCCGAAGCTTGCCTCTGCTCCAGGCGCCACGCGGAACACAACCGGCCCTGGCGCTTGAGAAAACTTGGGGCTGGGACTTGCACCGGAAAAAAACCTCCGTTTGCTTAAGTCCGCACCGCAGGGAAAAAGATCAGGTGGGAATTCTAATGGGGTGGAAAATGGATGGAAGGGAAGTCTACCATTCCACAGGGAAACAGTCTCCCAGTAGTGGTAGATTCCCTGTAAAAACCGGAGAACCATACAACATACTCTGAGGCCAAGTTTGACCCTTGGCTTGACTTGTTCTGTTTTTCTCCCTGCTGTTCTGTTGACATTCAAGTTGGGGTTCGGGAGTCACATCTTTGGAAAACAGGCGAAATGATACCGGCCACGGCGCGAGATCCCTGTCTTTTCCTTTTCCCCTCTTTGCGTGACAGGGTGCCAGAGGGTCTGGAGAAAAACACGTATATCTCTCCATCCCCTTTCGGTGTCCCCGAAAGGCTGCGTACCCAGCTCCGCAGGGAACTCTCGCTCAGAGCTGCATCTTGGCTCAGCCCAGCGGATCTCCATACAGGGCTCCTTTGTTGCTGTGAAGCTTCCAAAACAAACGGCAAACATAGGGCAGCACTGGGCATTTGGTTGAGAAACCAAAAGAACCTTCAAACGGGTACTTCCCAAAGTCTTCAACTTGTGGGCTTGACTTTTTCCTTAAACACCATGCGGAACTTGGGTCCCCCCCCTCCCACCCAAAGAGTGTAGCCAACTCGAGTTTGTCTTGGGATCCCCGATTCCAACCCGCAATCCGTAGCGACAAGGTCACGCATACCGTCTGGCGTGAGCTTTAACAGCCCAGCCCTTAGCTGACTGAATTTTACATGTCAGCTTCCAAAAAGTAGATGTTTCACCAAAATTCAACTCTATATGTGTGCTTCCAAAAAGTAGATGTTTCACCCAACACCTAAAGACCCTTGGAGCTTCACCCAAAACCGCGCGTGAAGATCTCCACGCCTTGCGCGCTTGTGGGGAGCAGCCCAAGGCCTGTTCGAGAGATCGATCGAGCGCCAGCGATGCTGATCCGGTCTCAGTAAATCAGTAAACCAAGCAGCCAGCACAGAAAGCGTGGGGCGAACTTGGCCTTAGGTATTCCGTTTCAAGGGTAAGGACATTATTTTTGGGGGTTAGGAGGGTATGTGTGGCCTTAGAGCCACTCAACACGCCCTCAAAGACTCCACCAGTGCGCTGGCTCCAGTTTTGTCAAGCGAAAGTCGGCGGCTTTTCCGCCTCAGGAAATCACACAAGACACGTCCACTTTGCCTCGCCCGCAGGTACAGCTACTGACGCGCTTTTGCCGCTCCTCGTAGTCGGGGGGCTCCAATTCGGTTCCCAGCAAGGGCACAGCCTCCCGCACCTGCGGGCGACCGGCAGACCATACGATCCTAGCGGCGATGACGCCGCAGCAGGGCACCAGCTTGGAGCGCAGGGACCGCTCCTCGCTGCAGGCGCCTTTTAGGAGATACGCGTCGAAGATGGAGCGGATGATGAAGGAATGCCCCACAAGCACCGAATACGCGCCGCCCCCTTCGAGCGTGCCCCGGGTGCCACGCAGATGTCGCATCAGCTCGTGGAGGTTGTCGTTCATCTCTTCGATGGTTTCGCCCATCATAGGGCCCCACCACTCTTCCTCCACCGAGGAAGTATCGATGTTGATCTTTTCCAGCTCCTGCAGGGCCTTGTCCGCCTCCTCCTCGTACCTGGGCAGAAATTGGGACCCCAGCAACAAAAATATATCAGTGTTGCCTGGTTAGTGGAAAACAAAGGGAACCCCAAAAAAGCCCCCCCCCCCCAATGCCCAAAAAAAAGACACTCATTCTGGGGAAGGTACAGGTAGCCCATCTCTTCCTGCAGCCGCTTCTTCACCTCCTCGCCGCAGGCCACGCCGGTGGAGTCGAAGCCTCCCAGCCGCTTGTGCTCCCGCGCCTCGCGCATCACCACGAGCTCGCTGTTTGGCAGAATGCCCGGCAGGCCGATGCACGCCGTCTGGAGGGCCCGCGTGAAGGGCGAGCTGAAGACCTCGGTTGCGAAATCTGCTCCCCTGCCAAAGTCGAACTTTTGGTGGTTTATTCGGGAAACCCACTAGTTGGCCAGAAAAAAAAGTCCTAACATCCAAGCATCCCCCCTACCTTGAGGGGAAGGGGAGTGGGGGTCCCCAATTCCATTTATCTAGTCTTCCCCATAAAAGGGAGAATGGAACCACATATGGAATTCCAGGGGTCACCCCCCTCCCCCAATTCCATTTTTGAGGGGGTGGGGATATCCAAGCAAAATGCGCCAAAGCGACGACGTCTGGGCTGAAGAGCCGCGTCAGCCACTTCGCCTTCTCGGCATTGCGCGGCAGGTGCTCCTTGGCCTCCGCGAGCTTGCGGCGCAGCTCTTCCGCTTGATGCCGGCCCTCCTGGGACAGGCCATGATCGTTCTCCCAGATCATGCCCATAGGAGACATGTTGGCCTGAGCCGCGTTCCAGCGGCTCTCTGCGTGCCGCACAAGAAAGACCACCTGCTCTGTGGGGAGGTCCACGGGCGAAACCGGCTCTGGCGCCTCCGTTGCCGAAACTTGCATAGGCGGCTGCGCTGCCTCCTCATTCCCTTCACCTCCTTCCGCTGCCGGGCTCTTGTCAGCATCAGGCGCCATCACTGGGACAAGGCGTAACACCGTCGATTGAATCGATTCGAGGAAATATGGTCAATTTAAACCCCTGGTCGACCAGCGAATCCTGCATTGGTTGGCTAGCAGCAATACTGTGGATGGACAACATCCTGCACTTGTGATGGATGAATCCATATGAATACTGGACAAACCACCTGCCAACTGGTGCTGGGCTGGAAATTGTCCATCAAACTGTGAGATGTGGGAAGTAACCTCCAAACTTCCTCGAGCCAGCGAGTAATTTGCAGGATGGGCTGAGAAATTGCACACGTTGGTTTCCTTTGGTCATCTCTCAAGTTGGTTGAAACTTGCAGTAAGCCACAACCTGAGTCGAAGTAGTTCAACAAACTAAATATTCTATCATACTTAGATATATCACATATACTATACCATATATATATATGTATATACATATACGTATATGCATGATTAGAGTTAGGCCCAGTTACAGAATGTATATTTCATTGGTTGCTTCACATGGAGTCACTGGTAAAATGTAAAAACATGTATCATAAGTCTACCCCAGTATATATATATATACACATAGGTATATATAAATATATACACATATACGTATACATATATATTCCTAGCACCTTTATATTCCTAGCACCTTTATACATAATAAATATACATGTTTGTATATATATGATTGATCTATTCCCAGAACCTTTTAATGGCACCCACCAGCCCAGCCTCGAGGAGGAGGATGCTGTCAGCTGCGCCGGCCGCCTCAGTCTCAGCCGGAGCTGAGGAACCACCTGTTGGTTGGATGCAAAACCTACGAGTGGAAGGATTTCGGATGCCAGTTCTTTGAAGAACCAGTAAATGGGTCACCAAGTCTTCCAAATGTTGGTCTGGGGGAGGGTATGTGAACCAGAAGCTTGCGCGAACAAAAAGTCGGGTTATCTATGTTGCATGCCATTGGTGGCATTCAACGCATTCAAACGGGTTGTTCAAACGCTCTGAGTTGCATACGGGTCGCATGTAAGGGAAACCAGAAGGTTGAACGTGAACAGCTGTGGTGCCTGACATCAATTTGACCGAGGAGTTGGCCGAATCCTGCCTGAGCAGGTCCAAAGGTTACAAGTTACAAGCGGTCAGATGTTGAGCACCAAACAACATTTGCCCTTGATAATCCAGGAAGACTTCTACTTTTAGTATTGGGCAATACTTTCTTTGAATGAGGACTTCTGAAGTCCAGAAGAACTCAAAAGCTGCAGTGCATGGTTCCAGGTGGTTTAGTATTCCTGCATCGCTTCTTGAGACTTGAATTGGATTTGGGTTGAGTCAGCATTTGTTGGAATTGATTTTGGAGTTGTTTCAGCATCGCTGGCGTTGCCTTTTGAGATTTGACTTTATGTACTAGTGGTTTGACCTTCTATTTGTTGGGTTTGACTTTCCATTTGTTTTAGTATGTGTTGGACACAACTTCCCCATTTGATCTAGTATTGCTGGAGATTCCTTTTTAAATTGCAATTGACCTAATTTGTTCATTTGATTTAGTGATTTGACTTTGTATTTGTTCTTGGCTTAGTCCATAGTTGTTGGAGTTTAACGTCTATTTGATTTTTAGGCTGGAGCTTCCTTTTAAGATTAGAGTTGAGTTGACACTGATTTGATTTAGCACTTGTAGGAATTGAATTTCCGTGTCATTTAGCATTTGTGGGTGTTGATGTTCCATTATTTTTTAGAATTGCTGGAGCTTGAGTTTGATATTCGATTTGAGCTGCCATTGATTTGATTTAGTATGTGTGGTGTGGGATTTGATTTTCCTTTTGAATTAGTATTCCTGAAGCTTCGTTCCTAGATTTGATTTGAGTTGCAATTGAATTGATGTAGAGTTGTTCGAATCGAATTTTAATCTTATTTGGTATGTTGGCTGCATGTTTTTGCGGGAGGGCAAATGGGCCATCTGTTTTTGGGCGGGTGGGTACTGGTGTGGGGTACCTCATGTGACCGTCTCTAACCATCACGATTCTTCTAGGGGTTGATTCCCCATTCTTTTCAGCCATCATTCTTCTAGAAAGAAGGATCCCTGGAAAGAATGGGGAACTTACCTCTAGAATTCTACAAACTTTAACAATCAATTTGCAATCCCTATTGATTCTCGATTTCAAGGGGGGAGGACCAGTTTTTGCGGTACACCTGTCTGAAACTTGCGGTTTGGAGGAGGGGGGGGGGCAAAATTATTCTTCAAATGGACTGCGACTTCCCATACCGTGGACGAAACCCTGCACCAGTTCAAACATGCATGAAACCTTTTGGATACTGTACGATTTTGTCCAACCACAGCAGGGGTGTAAGTATTTAGGATACCGCATGTTGGCTCCTTAGAACAGGAATCCCAAATGAAAGCCGTCCGGGTCCCCATCCATCCACAAAAATTGTCTGTGTCTCAAAACAACGGGGCCGCCCAATTTGGTGCTTCTTTTGGAGGTACCATCCCACCAATTAAGCTGGGAACCTGCCGTTTGGCGGTCCTTTAAAAGAAACCTGATCTTCCAGGACCCCCGGAAACGCCAGGTTCCATGTTAAACTGGTGAGAGGGTATCCCTTTGAACCAACCATAAAGGGTACCCACCAAAAAGGACGACCCGTTTTGCCGCAGTCAGCTGCTCGCCTGGCCCCTCTCTCGAGACCCCAGCTGCCATAAGCACACTCACGGAGTCCGAGTGCTCGCGGGCCGACAAGCCCTGCAAGGAGAAGGGTTTGGGAGTATGCATGCGTGTGTCTGTATGCATGGCTGTCTGCCTAAAAGGAACACACACACAAACACACATCAACACAGGAGATGGAACCAAATTGCATTCAAGGTTTGGACTTGGGGCCATAACAGCAAACAGCAACACCGAGCAGCGCCCATACAATGGATACAGTAGTTACTATGTGTGGTTAAACGTTAAACAGACCTTGGTCCTCCAGTAGAGAGGTTAGAATAAGGACACCCTTTTTTTCGGTAGTCTCTTTTGGTATGGGAACCCTCCCCCCAAGAAAGGGTAAAAGGGCACTACTGGGGGACCTAGAGACCGTGTGATTGAGTATTTCTAAATTATGCAAGCTGATGCCAACCAGCCAACCAATCAACCGACCAACCAACCAACCCACCAACCAACCAACCACCGACCGACAACCCAATTCAACAAGCCAACTCACCCAGCAGCTTCTAGCCGTGATCAAAACTTGCACCATGTTGCGAGGGTTCAGGGTCTCAAGTAACCCAAAGTCTTGATGGTGATTGACTGGAACCTCAATGAATCTGCTTTCACCATATGGTTGTGGGTCAAAAATAGGTACCCCAAATGAAACCCTGGCAAATGGAAACATGGACTAAAACCTGCGGTCCCCTAATCTTGACCCATACCCATGTTCCATCCAGTCAAACAATCGTCTTGCAACAAGACTGTCTGCCGCGGATCGAATTAGCAAGTGCAAACCCGTGCGGCAAGTGCCGGCCTGGGACAGTCAATTCACACCCCGTTTAAATTTCATAGCTACTCAAAGGCCCGGTGTTCGAAATTGGTCGCGCACGCCGTGGATCTCATCCTGAACGCAAACGCTAATCCCTTCTGACGCGGTTGTAGCGTAGCAGACAATCAATCCGAATCCTCAACTGAGGGCTTCTCAAAATGGCGGACCTCTGTTTGGTTGGGTATTGAAAGCGAAACGAGGAAAACGAGGAAAGCAAACATCTAAAGAACCGATTTTGAGAAACACCCGACTTGTTCACGCACGTCATCGACCAAAAAGGTCCGCGGACACCAAACCACAGCTCCGTGTCTGAAGGCTTCAAGAAAATTCGACACCTTGAAATGGCCGTCAAGCATCCAGGGGCCCACAAACGAACCCGGAGAAAGCTCCGGGTTGCGCCCCGAAATAGCGAAAGACATGGAAGACAAAAGACGCCCAGCCCGATAGATCCAGGCAAGACCCTAGGCAACCAGGATGTTTGCGTCTGGGTCATCAAAAATGGCCCACCCTGGGTACCTAATATATAGACGGAAACGGCTCTACAAATCTATTATTTTGCAATTATTATCACAATGGGTAGGTAGTTGGATTTTCTGGTTGGTCTTCTAATGTGGCAGCTTAGGGCACCATGGAGAATCATAGGGTCCGAACTGATCCAGAACGAGAAGTACAGGGTGTCACAATACAGGGAACCCCAGAATAATGGTTGTCCTGAGAGTTTTCCTTTAAACGATGCCAAAACAGGTATCCGCAACGAACACTGCCCCATGTGATTCACAATCAAAATCGATTGGTATTAAAACGGTCTACCCAGAATGTAAAGAATGAACAAGGCACCCGTTTTATTGCAGGGATTATCCCTTACCAACCTTGGACCAACCTTCATTCACCAGGTCCTCCAGTAGAGAGCTTAGAAATAAGGCTACCATTCCTTTTCAGTTTTGTCGATTTGAGTAGGGCCCCGAACCCTCCCAACCAAAGGCGGTGAGAGGTCGGGCACCAATTGCTGGGGGACCTAGCTGAAGCTTCGGCGCCTCGGCCACCCCGGAGTCCCGGACTCCCAGGAGATAGTAGGCCAGGCCGTTGCCTGCAGGTGCCACTTGAGGTTGGGTTGGTCATCTAAATCGAAAAAGCCCCAACAGGGCACTCCGGAGTCCCTGTTGGACTCCTTTCAAGCCAAGGGTACCATTAACCAAAACCACAACGTGTTCGAAAACCCCCAAGCGAATTTGGGACATGTGTGGGGGTTGCTTTACTTGCTGTTCAGGACATGTGCCATCTACTTTCGCTGTGTTTGTTTCAAGGTCAAGGTTTGCAACGTGGGGAATCAAAGGAACTTCATACCCTAAAACAAGGTTCTTCGTCCCCTACGAGGCTTCACTCCGATTTTGGGAGGGCATGTTACACTTTCTTGAGGATCAAATGTCAAGCCTGGAGCTTTCGAGTCAAGCTGTAACATGCAATCTGACGCAGGCTTCATGTGGCAAAGTCTGGCTGGAGCATTGCCCCAAGCATGCACTAAGTCACTAAGAATCGTATATGGATGTTACGCAAAATCAGGAGGCCCTTCAGGTTGTTGACATTTTTGGTTTCCACTTGAGACTATGCAACCAAGGGACCCTATTCTTGAGAAACACCCATTTATTCAAGTAGGCCGGGTTGAATGGCATGCTTCTTTGCCAAATGTTTTCCGTTGCAGGTGAGTTGAGAAACCCATTTCCACGATTTCATAGGGGGGCTCTACTGGTAGAAGTTTCAACACAACAGCGGCCCCTAACACCCGTTGACGTGGGGTTCCACCATGATGGTTCTCAAGGTTTATAATTTATAATTGCTTCACTCAAAGCCCCATGACCCCAGGTAGTGGAACATCTGCTAACATGGCCGAAGAAGATTTCGGGCGCCTCGCAACTGCAGCATATACCATCATGACTGTGCTCAGCCAAGCGAGCGTGCAACAGCTTCCAACGGAGGCGGTGGACTCATAGCATTCTGCAGTCGCACCATGTGGCAGTTCTGTTGGGGTTCGTTTGGCAAGGTAGCCAACCCAATAGCGAATGCGAATGCGTGGCACCCACTCATGTGCATGCTTCCACAGGCAGTCCCAGTATCTCAGGCAAGAGTGAAGCAGGTTAGAGCTTGTTGCACGCGCTCAAAAGAATCAACAAGCACTTCAATTATTCAAGAGAGACCTAGAAAGGAAGAGTGTCCTTTGAGTTTGCTTGGAATACCGCTTCCATCCAGTTCCTTTCTGGAACAACCTTGATTGCATGATCAGTTCTGGCGCCACGCGGCTAACAGCAATCCATTCAGTGCGCGCTCCAGCTCAAACATCACACAACCAAGGCACGGGTAATGCGTCTTTTTCAAGGCGTTCAACCATCGAAGCCAAGCAAACAGGGTTCCGCTTTTGGGTAAAAAACAAAAGGCGAGCGTTTGGCTCTGTTTGACTTTTTCTTCTCGGGGAGAGGGGGGGGGAAATGCAAAAAATGGCTACTGTTGCTGACATGCCAGTTCCAAAGACCTTTCATGATTCTTCCACCTAGTGACTCCATCCTTTGTGGTATGCCACCAGGGGTCAACCATCATGAAAGAAACCAACAATCTGCCAGTGGCAACTTCGCAGCAGATTGTGGGGTGAAAGCCCATGCGACGTCAAGGATTCCATTCCTGGCTGCATGCCCCTGTTTTGCCTGACGCATGAAGCAACATGCCGGTTGCGGTCTTCACTTGCAGGGACTGAGATTGCTCACTTCGCCCCAGTGAAAAAAAAGCCACAAAAGGAGAAGCCGGAACGCTTCAAGGTCCACTCGCCATTGGCATTCTCAGGTCCCAGCAGAGCGCAAGCTACATTGGTCCCTAACATAGTGGGGTGGATGGTGTTTGAGGGTTCCATTTCTGAGAAACAGCCACTTGAGTCACAATCAAAGCCTGGTACAAAAATGGTGAACCCAGAACCATGCAAAGAATTAGAAAGGCGGATATCCGCAACTATTTATGGCTGGGATTGTCCCTTACTAACCTTCATCTACCCAGGTTTTGATTGTGGCTCACTTGTTGTCCGCGGCCTGCCTTTTCTCAAATAAGAACATGTCCCACTGCTCAGTGCTTGCAACTCCCATGATCGAAGCAAACCAGGAGATAACAACCATTCGAAGCTAACCAATGGTTAACCAAAAGTGTGTGGGTGACCTACTGTGGACCGACAAAGTCCTACCAGTGGGGATGGATGAAACCCTATATAATCATACACACATTATATATATATATATACATATATGGATAAAACATAATATATATTTATAACATATATTTGTATATGTCAATATGTCACGGGATAAGCCACCTACCAACAACTGGTGTAGGATGTTGTCTAGGAAGCCTCACAGTGTGGCTAGACATCGAGGCCGCGGCCCTCTGCCAAGCGGAACTTCATCTGAGTCCTCGGAAAGCCACAGAGACTCTGAACGCGTCAAGCGGAGTCCAAAAAATATCTGGTCTCCCTGTACCCTCCCAACTCCAGATTCCTAGATGGTGAACCACCATCGAGAAGGGGCTGAGCCGACTTTGAAATCCTCTTGACAAAGCCTCTGCCTTCTGCCAATGTTCGAGAGGCTTGAACCTTGTTTGCATGTTTTGACTGGGAGCTAACAAACACAAACATAGCCCACTGCAGACCATACTTACAAACAAGAATCGACTATGATTGATATCCACCCTTTACCAACTGAAGCTGCAAAGCACGCCGGTCTGCCCCTTTGGGACCCTTGCGGTATCGCTCTGCCTCTGTTGGAGTGAAAGGCAAAGATTGTAGCAGAATAAAGGGTCGCCTCCAATTAAGTCTTCCAAACACTTTTCAAGGGTGGCTGGTTGGTTGGTTGGTTGGTTGGTTGGTTGGTTGGTTGGTTGGTTGGTTGGGTGGGTTAAGGTGGGTGGGTTTTTTTGGGGCGTCCACTTGTCTTGGCACACCCACCCCAATTCTGAGGGTGCTTCTCTGCACCCTGGGATTACAGCCACCGGAAAATGATACACCCCCGCTTGGGGTTGTTCCAGGGGACACTTCCCCATTCTTTCCAGGGATCCTTCTTTCCAGACAACCATCAGAACCCCAGGGGAAACAGCTGGTTTTTGAAAAGAACGATGGTTGAAACGAATGGGGAATGAACCCCTTGGAGTTGTCTCCAGATAACCTCGTATAGTGAACCATTCTCCCAGGGCCTAGTCCCAGGTGTGGAAACCTCCCGCTAAGCCACAGGCGCAAGGCGTTCCACACGCCTCGCGGGGTTTCCCCACTCTCCGGCACCAGTGGGTTTCAATGAAACCGACGATGCACGTTCTAAGAAATGGCTCCCTTGTCGGGTTGTTTCCACCCACACCCGCTTTTGAGAACAGGCAACAAAGAAGCTGACGGACATGCAATCGCACATGGAAATGCCAATGGGCGAAGAAAAGCCGATTTCGTCTCTCAGTGCACATTAGCAGCACAACGGGCGGGACACCATGGTATATTTGTGACAACCACGCTGCCCAGCAGTTTGCCGCATGTCAATGCCTTCGCAACAACAATAATTCTCTCTGACTAGTGACCATTGCTCATGAGCAGTGTGCAAGAATCCATTGATGTTTGCTTCTACCAACATGGATTTACACATATGCATGTTATGAGTTTTTTTTGTTGGGGGACACTTTGCACAGCTAGGTCCTCTAGTAAAGAGGTTGGAATAAGGGTACCAACTTTTTCCTGTAGTCTATTTTAGTACCCTCCCCCAAAAAAGGAAACAGTAAAAGGCCGGGGGACCTCAGGGACTTCTGCCCGTAGCCGTGTAGCCTCCCTGCCTGGGGCCATGCTCCGGGCCCAGCCGCCATTTGTACTCCACGCATCCTCGCGAATCGGCCGAAGTTCCGTTCGGATTCGGGATCGGAGAAACCTGAGGCTGGCTGGGCCCCCTCGGCCCCGGCCACAGCGGCAAGCGCACACCGGGATCTTTGGCGTTTTTTTTTTTTTTTTTTACATATATATATATGTATGTATGTATTTCCCCCCTTCCGTTTTGGGCATGGTTGGAAGTCTTTCTTCTTTACTACTGTGGATGGGCAAAATCCCTTCACTTGTTGGTAGGAGGTTGGTCCCAGTCATAGGGTTGCATCCACCCAACTGCCGATTTTGTCCGTGCACAGTAGTGAGGAAACTCATCTGGACTGTACCCCAGTGTTGTGTAAGAAGGCTCAAAACACACGCCCCTCTTGATTGTCCGGATGCTCAAGAGACTCTCACCCGACAGCTGCTGAAAGACTGCTACTGGATGCTAAGCCCCCTCACTGCTAGAGCCTTTCTTCCCATACATATTATGCCCTGAAGAGCCAATCCTGGAGCACTTTGGTGGTTCCCTGGCTATGGGAAGTTGGCGCGTCCCTCTTGTCCTTGTGAAATGCGCGAATCAGGTCCCAGTACACGAAACAAGGAACCACTTGTGGTTCCCTCTTTTATCAAATACATCATGAGACCTACCTCTACGAGGCGTCTGTTTGACGCATGCCCAAATCAGGGATTGAAGCTCTCACATCTTGTGTAGCTCTGGAAGTGCTGGCAATCCCCACTTTCAGCAAAATATGGGCTACCATCCGCGGAGCTGCTTCTTGATCAACCTACAATCACAACGCTGTGACCAGTTCCTTTCATTCAACGGGAAACTCGAACAACCGCCTCCGTTGGATGTCCAGGCCTGCCCTGTATCTTAATTTGGAACAACCCCCTCCCTCGCCTGAAAGAAGAGGACAAAGGGCTGCATGGAGGCTTCGAATGAAACACCCGCCCTCTCACTTCCGTCGATTGGACAAAAAAGACTCAGCTGTATATTCTGGGCTGCCCTCAGATCCCCCGCTAAAAGTGACTAACTTTGAGTGGGTCAAATGGGGAAACTACCCACGAGAAACACTAAAAGGCTAAAGAGTTATCGATCGGTGGCTGGGAGCCCCCAAGTGTTTTGCCCAAAAGGCATAAAACCCAACATGACAAAACCAGCCGTAAACGGGTGGGTCCCTGACTCATCTGGGCCCTCCTTCGTCGCTCTCCGGTGGCAGCTCATCCCATTCCATGCACTGTCCTGGCAAGGCCAATCCCTTCCCCCACACAACGGGCTGCTCGCTTTTGGCAGTTGCTCTCCCCCAGACGATTCCATGGAAGCTTTGAGGACCCTTTGGAAGACTTGGTTCCATTTACAAAAGCCTTCTGGGAGCTTCCACGCTAGCCTGAGGTCAGATTGGTTTTACGGGGAAAAACAGCGACTGGCCAAGATGGCCTCGGCTTGTGCCAAGCAGCTGGAACAGCTCACAGCACCTTTGCACCAGATTATCATTCCCCCAGGAATCCTTTGGCTGGTGAAAGGTCCTAACTGGAGAAGGACTGCTTCGGCATGGGAAGCTACCTTCGAACGTGATCAGGGTCTGTCTTTTGGCTCGTTTTGAGCTACGCTTCCATGATCTAGGGGCTCTCTTTATGATACTTTGGGCCCACTTGACCGGCGCGAACTTGCAGTGGTTACAAATCCTAAAGCGGTTTCACCTGCATGGTTACGCAGTTCCCCTCATAAGTTGACAAATGCCCACCCCCCCCCAAAAAAAAAACACTTCCATGCAACACACACCCTTCCCACTTCCCACCCCCGGCCCTTGGTTGCCTGATAGCATGGCCGCGAGTTTGGGGCTGAAGTCATCATCCTCAAGGCTCGCAAGCTCGGTTGTTCCCTATATGCCCAGTGCCGATTTTGATTTTGGGGGAGCTCTGCAAGTGCTTCCCAGCCAACGCTTTGAAGCTGCCTCCCCCTGACAGCCTTGTAGACTCAGCCCCCCCCCCCCACCCCGCAATGGCCATGGGGACGGAGGGGGCCAGGGCACCGCTGGAGTCTCTCAATACCGGTAAGGAGCCGCTTTTTCGAGCCGCATCTCCCAAACACGAAACGGGTCTGTTACGTCACTGGTGGTCACCTTGTAGCTTCCTTACAAACAAAACCCAGCAAGGGTTCTCACAGGAACTTTTACGTGCAGGAACTTAGATTTGCTTGTCCAAGCTTAGACTGGGCTTGTCCCAGGCTTATCCAAGCTTAGTCAAATTAGCCAACAGAAACCTTCTGTCCAATATTGCTGTCATGAGGGTTTTGAAAACTCGCAACATTCAGGGTCAAGATGGCCAATGTTTTTGTTTTGTTTTTCTGTGTTTGTTAGCCCCAATGCGAGTTTGCCAGGACAAAAGTAGGGTTCTCGCAATCGGCGAGCTCATTATTTTGGGGCTTCAAACTTCAAACAACCTCCAGAATCCGCTGTACCGGTGGGCAAAAGCCAGGAAGTGCTCCTAGCTGAAACTTTGGCTTATCCAAGCTTAGAGTTGACTTGTCCAAGCCTTGCCCCTTGCCTTTGTTGTGGACCTAGGGTGCTGTTGCCTACGTCCCATTTAAGGCACATCCCCTCGAACAAAACACATAACAAAAAAAGCCTTCCATCCCGAACCCTGCTCCCTCTCCAACGCGCCTGCAGTCCCTTGATGACACCATCCCTTTGCTTAGATTGGCTTAGGCTCAAACCTTCCGAACTTCACTTCCTGAAGCTTTTCTTGAAAGGAGACGCGTCACCTTTGATGTAGGCCCAGACCCTATCGCCCCCTCTCACCTCAAGCCCCAAACCTCAGTGGTGCGGAGGCAGAAGGCATCCAAGACATCCGGCAGGCTGGAAACCATGGATGCCATGGCCCAAGGATTTCGTGCGCCGAAGTCGAGGCGAGGAGAAAAAACGAGGGACACGCCCCACGACAGCGATGCCGGAAAAAGAGCGGTGCGGTCAGGCGCTGTGGAGCACTGATCCGTATGATTGGGGCAGATTTAGATAATTGTTGTTTTACATCTGAGAGGGATTGAATGACGTAATTCTTTCATGCTTCGCACGTGATGTGCATGAACAGAAACGGACCTGAAAGTTTCAGCCCCCTGAGCCGAAGCATGTCGGACGTCTCGGCTTTGACCCCGCGCAGGTCATCTGGTCCGGCAGCGGGAGTCCCGCGCCCTGGGAAGAAAGTCCGAAGTGTGTTCGACCAACTCAAAGGGATCGGGACCTCCTAACATAGAACTTGGGTCTTGGCCCCCGAAACGGCTTTCAGGGGCCAAGGCCACTTTCTTGGCTGTTCAGGTCCCTGAACTCAAGAATATATACATGAGTGTCACGTGGATCTTGAAAAAGACACGTCATGTCACTGTGCTTCAAATCAACAAAAGGGAACTTGAACAAACACTAAAGCCCTGGAAACCAACTCAATGTCTTCCGACTGGCTCAGGTACACCCCGACCTTGCCAATGTCCGAGACCCCAGAAATTGCCAGAAACCAACAGATACCCACGGTACTACCGCAAAACTCCAAAACTCCACTGCGGCTCCTGCTCCCAGCTCCTGTTCATGGATTTCCAAATGCTCCCCTGAAACCACTCTGTAACTCAGAGATGTCCCAACCCAAAACATGTTGGTTTGGATGTGTACATCTGAAAGCGGATTTTGAAGCAACTCAAACTTCATTTCCACGTGCTTGATGATGAGTCAGCAGCAGCGGGCTTTCTCTTCCAATTCTCCTCTGAGGCGTCTATGAACAGCGCAGATCGCGCGGAATCTAGGTCTGTCCCATAGGGACCCAGTGTTGTTCTTTTGGTTTGGGGCACATCCTGCATGTTGCATGAGTGTGTTTTTTCCCGGCGGGTGGGTGGTTTCCCTTTCGGTTCTTCTTTTAATCCAAACAAAACACAGCCATGTTGTCGTCCTAATCGTCAAACTCCATTGACAGCCTGAGCTTGGCAAGTAATCAAGTCCAACCAGCCAATTCGGTCAGCCTCTAGCTGTTGAAGCAAAACGGTGCTGAACACACAAGTTGCCAAGGCGCAGCCAGCTCCCAAGTCACAAAGCATCGTCGCGGCACCAAGTAGCGCATGGCAACATTCACCAGGTTGTCTGCAAAACTGCCTTGAAATGCGCTGCTAAACAGCTAGAGGGACTGGACAATTGAAGAAAATGCCTACCACTTTGGCTTCCCCCCAACGGAAATTAGACAGTTGTGGGCTTCGCACCATGGTACCCAACTCAAAAACACTACTCCCCGCCCCATCCAGCAGCATCCTTCCATTGGATTTGGGGCAGCATCCTTCGGCTCAGGCTTTTAAGCCTTGCTTCAGGGAGTTCAGGAAGGGCCTGCAAAATTTGAACGGGTTGTGGGGCACTTGACAGATCTAGTGATGTTCATTGGATGATATGTGAAGTGATTTGGCCACTTACATTCACCAGGAGGGTTCATCATGGCAAGCTTGAGCGGGGATGTGGCAAGGTGCCCTGGCTGATGAATTGCATGGCCCAGGTTGAAACTCCTCAACTTGGGGGGATTCCCCATTTCACTCAAGCGAGCCAAAGGGGGATGGATTTCTTCTTCATTTGGTCCAGAGCCTCTAGTCAACACCCGCTCTCAGACTCCAAGTGAAACAAAAAGCCTCAAGCCTTCGCTCAAGGCTTGGGAAACGTCGGGGCCTCCGAACCTCGGTCCGCGAGCCCCAACCGGCTGGCAACGTCTGACCCAAAAAGCTTCGACTGAAGCCACCTTGAAAATTGGTGACCCTCAAAGGGTGTCTTCTTTTAGGGGAACCGCCAAAAAGGTGATTTTCACATTTCCGTTCAGTTTTCCTTTGAAACCCCCAAAATGGGGCACCCTCACAGAGAAGACACACCCGAATGGGTTCTGGTGCTACACACATGATCCATTGGTGCTCGTTGGTTACCTTTGCCTTTCCAGAAGGCACATCCGCGTGGCGAATGTTGTGGGCAGTTTGTGGCAAACTTTATGTTCTAGCTGGTAAGTGGGGAAATGGTCTCAAACCATCAACACGTCTGAAGTTGCGGCAATTGAGAATGGACACAATTCAAGCTCAAGGGTCCAACGCAATTTGACGCCAGTCGCACCTTATTCTGCTTGACTGACTCCTGCGCAACACGATACGGTTACAGAACGGATGGGAAATTGAAGTAAGCTGTGCCATCACCCTCCTCTGCAGGCGGAGCAGGACAAGATCTGCTTTCAAAAGAACCACATAGGTATGTTGGTGGACATCATCAACCATGCAAGATCACTTTTGCATCAATATCATGGGTTTAGACCAGTGCGGCGTTTGTCACTGCAGTCACAAACATAAACCTGGCATCAAACGAGTCTAGCCAAAACCATGTCGAACCATGAGGGCGCAGTTTTGCCCGCTATTTCTGAACCTTGCAGATCCTAGATGTGCCATGTTGAACTCACTTCCTGAATGTGTCTTGGCACAACAAAAAACAATTCCCACTAAAATCAACTTTCTGAGTGGATTGGCCACAAAAAAAAAAAAACGTGCTTCCAGCATTTTGCAACGCCAAAACCAACTTCCCACAGCTCGTTTGCTTTCTGCTCCCCTGCTAAAAGTTTTTAACTTTTAGTGGTTTAATGGAGAAAAAAACATGAGTTGGAAAAAAGTTCTTCAGTCCTGACATCCCTTGGCAAAATGCACCAAAGACAAGACAGGTTTGAAGATCCGAAGTTCGGGACGTTTTACGCACCTGTCATTTCCGTGGGCACCGGGCGCGCATTGAAGGCCTTCAGCACCTCAGAGTTGAGAAATGCATCCGGCGGATCGAGACATTTGGATGGCCTTAAAGGGAAACCAAGAGGACACCAGGCACCTAGAGGGGTCCAGGAAAACCCATTTGTGAGCTAAAACGCCCATTAAAAAACAGAACGAACCAAAGACGATGCGATGTGAACACTTCTGTGAACCAACTTGTTTGTCGCAGCTTTTCTTGTGTTAAGGCCCATTGCTTCGTTTGCTCTGCTTGCAGTGCATGTCACAAAGGCGACCTTATGAGCTTCAAAGCTCGCTTGAAATCCATGACCGCTAGCATGAGAACCCCAAAACTGGGCCCAGCAGAAACCACAAAGCGCCCACCTCAAAAGCAACACCCAGTCCTCCAATTGACATTTAATTTGAGAATGGCAAAATCTAAAATGGAGAGGTGCTGTCTACTTGTACCCAACCATAAATTAGAGTAGCTCTCAAGCAAGTGCTCATTTGGATCATCTCTCGTTGCTCATCTAAGACTGCTTTCTTTCGCACAAGAACGCAAAGGCAAGTGGACTGAGCCTGCCAGTTGGACCCTTCTATCCACTAACAGGCACTGTGGGAAATATTGTTCTGGCTGATCTAAGTTTTCCACATGCACTGGTGCTCCTACTTGCAAGTGCATCCTTTTCCGTCTGCAGAAATCGATTCATTACTGGGAATATGGGAAAGATTGCGCACTGCCCGCTGAGTCCACTGCATCTTGGCCATGTTGAGACAGCTTCTGTCGCCTCCTGATAAGCGCACAAGTCACTTTGGCCCAAGCTACCCAAAGTGCTCGGGGGAACACGCCCATATAACCTTGGCCCAAATCTGTACACAAAAATATGGCTTCCAATTCTGGTCCGGATCCTTACTTCCTGCGCGGCAGAGCAAAAAGCGATTAAACTTGCTATTTGCCACAAACATCATCTTCCCAAGAAGCTTAGAGTCCATGAGCTCAGGACCAGAATCAGAAAACATGTTTTTTATTGATTTGGGCCAAGGTTATATTAGCATGTTCCCCAAAGGATGTTAGGGAGATGTTAGGGAGCTGTGCGAATCTAGTCTGCCCCAAAGCGCCTAGCTTGAAGACAACGCCGAACCCTGGGCCTGCTGCCCTTCTGGCCCTTCTGCGCCACTTCCGCAACCTGTCGAGGGGACTTGCTTCGTTGTTGGGGTCCGAAAAGTGGCCGGGGAGGCCATGAATGTAGACATGAACTAAGGTGCAATCACTCGCAAGTGAGGGATTTCTTATCCGATCTCCTTACTGTTCCTATGATATAGGCTTGATGAATGAAGTGCTTCTCTGGCAAGGAGGGGTCTGGCGAACCTGCGCGTCCTGAAAAGAATGTCTCCTTTGCAATGCCACACTTGTGCCCCAGAGAGCAACCTGGGAAACATGCCGCTTGCCAGGTTTTGCTTCCACCCGGAACTGGATTGCTACCAGGTCAATATTCGTCAAATTTTCTATCTCCATGAAGACCCGCCTTCACACGGCAACAAATGCAGGGCTACAAACTGGATGTATACCTACCCGTTCCCTGAAAGGCATCACCCCAACGAGAATGTTGCACTGAGGACTGCTCTTGAACAACATCGTTCCATCTCATCTCCTGCCTTCTCCGCGTGGGCCCGTGCTTCCTCGAGCTCCAGCATCATCCGTGCCTCACTATGGCTGACCTGTGGGGCTTTGGGGCTTCCTCCCTTGAGGCCAGGC